>PVIR01016569.1:0-14866 GCA_004026965.1 Petromus typicus | reverse complement strand
TACCCCCCACCATGTCCCTGTTTCTTAGAATTGCTTTGGCTATTCTAGGTCTTTTTTGTTTCCAGATGAAAGTTTGGATTTTTTTCTCTAGATCTGTGAAATATGCTGTTGGGATTTGAATCGGCATTGTGTTGAATGTGTAGAGTAGTTTTGGGAGTATAGACATTTTGACAATATTGGTTCTTCCTACCCAGGAGCAAGGTATGTCTTTCCATTTTTGGATATCATCTTCTATCTCCTTTTTCAGAGTGCTATAGTTTACAGAGTAGAGGTCTTTCACCTCTTTTGTTAGATTGATTCGTAAGTATTTTTTTGGGGGGTGCTATTGTGAAAGGGACTAACTCTCTAATTTCTATCTCAGTAGGTCTACTGTTTGTGTATACAAAGGCTAATGATTTTTGAAAGTTGACCTTGTAACTGGCTACGTGGCTAAAATTAACGATTAGGTCCAGCAATTTTTTAATTGAGTTTTTAGTATGCTCTAGATAGAGTACCATGTCGTCAGCAAATAATGACTTCTTTTCCAATCTTTATTCCTTTTATTTCTTTCTGTTGCCTAATTGCTATGGCTCATATTTCCAGAACTATATTGAACAGAAGTGGTGAGAGAGGATACCCTTGTTTTGTTCCTGATCTTAGTGTGAAAAGTTTCAATTTTTAACCATTTAGTATGATATTGGCTGAAGGTTTCTCATAGATAGCTTTTATTAGTTTGAGATACAGACCATCTATTCCGATCTTCTGTAGAATTTTGAACATAAATGGCTGTTGTATTTTGTCAAACACTTTTTCTGCGTCAATTGAGATGACCATATGATTTTTGTCCTTAAGCCTGTTAATATAGTGTATAACATTGATTGATTTATGTATGTTGAACCATCCTTGCATCCCTGGGATGAATCCAACTTGGTCAGGGTGTATAATCCTTTTGATAATTCTCTGTATTCTGTTTGCCAGGATCTTACTGAGGATTTTTGCATCGATATTCATTAGAGATATTGGCCTGTAGTTCTCTTTTTTGGTTGGGTCTTTCTCTGCTTTTGGAATAAAGGTAATGATTGTTTCCAGGAATGAGTTGGGGAGTACTGCTTCCTTTACAATTTCATTGAAAAGTTTCAGAAGTATAGGGAGTAACTCTTCTTTAAAAGTTTTATAGAATTCAGCAGTAAAACCATCAGGTCCAGGGCTTTTCTTTGTTGGCAAGTTTTTAATAACATTTTCAATTTCACAGATTGTTATTGGGGCATTCAACATTTCTATATCTTTTTTATTCAGCTTTGAGAATTCATATATGTCTAGAATTTATCCATTTCTTGTACATTTCCCATTTTATTGAAGTATAAATTTTCAAAGTAGGTGTTTATTATCCTCTGGACTTCCTCTGCGTCAGTAGTAATTACTCTGTTCTCATTCCTAATAGCATAGATATGAGCTTTTTCCTTCCTTTCTTTAATGAGGTTGGCTAAGGGTCTATTAATTTTATTTATCCTATCAAAGAACCAACTTTTTGATTCATTGATTTTTTGAACCATTCTCTTGGTTTCTATCGCATTAATTTCTGCCCTGATCCTTATAATTTCTTGCCTAGTGTAAGCTTTGGGGTTTTTTTGCTCCTTTCTTTCTAGTTGCTTGACACGCAGCATTAAGTTGTGTATTTGAGCTTGTTCCATTTTTTGGATGTAGGCTTTCACTGCTATGAATTTTCCTCATAGAACTGCTTTCATTGTGTCCCATAAATTGCTATATGTTGTACTGGGATTATCGTTTAGTTGTAAGAACTGCTCAATTTCTTCTCTAATTTCTTCTGTCACCCATTGGTTGTTCAGCAGAATATTGATCAGATTCCATGTGTTTTTGAAGATCCTGGGCTTTCCTTTGCTATTCAGCTCCAATTTCAGGGTACTATAGTCCGACAGTATGCAAGGGATAACTTCAATCCGTTTATATTTGCTTAAACCTGTTCTATGAATGAGCACATGGTCTATTTTGGAGAATGATCCATGAGCAGCTGAGAAGAATGTATATTCTGACTTTGTGGGGTGAAATACTTTGTAGGCATCTATTAAATCCATTTGCTGAAGAGTCTGGTTGAGCTGAAGGATTTCCTTAGTGACTTTCTGTCCAGTTAATCTGTCTCTTTGTGACAGTGGGTATTGAGGGTCCCTACTATGATTGTATTGGAGTTTATGTGGTTTTTGAAGTCTGTTAATATTTGTTTTATATAGTTGGGTGCATTAGAATTTGGAGCATAGATATTTAAGATTGTGATTTCTGTCTCTTGGATTTTTCCCTGCACTAAAAGATAGTGTCCATCTTTATCTCTCTTTATCAGCTTTGGCTTGAAGTCTATTTTGTCTGCAAATAAAATCACCACTCCTGCTTTCTTGCTGTTTCCAGTCGCATGGAGTACTGTTTTCCATCCCTTTACTTTTATTCCATTGATTTCTTTCTGAATTAGGTGTGTTTCTTGTATGCAGCAGATTGTACGATCTTGCTTTTTGATCCACTCTGCCAGTCTGTATCTCTTAATTGGCACATTGAGTCCATTGACATTAATTGTTATGACTGATATAGGTAAATTGAGTCCTGCCATGTTTTCCTGTTCTTGGCTGTGTTATTCTACTTTGCCCTTTCCCCATCAGTTTCTTGTTTGGTCCCATGGGTTGACTCACTTAGGTCTCATGGATTTGTAACTTTCCTTATTTTTCTCCAAGATATTCTTTAAAATGTTTTGGAGCACAGGTTTCATATTTGTGAAATTTTTCAGGTGTTCTTTGTTATGAAAGTATCTTATTCCCCGTCATTTTTAAAGGATAGTTCGGCAGGATACATCAGTCTGGGTTGGAAGTTGTTTTCCTTTAGGGCTTGGAAGACTTCACTCCAGGCTCTTCTTGCATTGAGTGTTTGAGTTGAGAAGTCCGCTGTGATCCTGACGGGCTTCCCTTGGAATGTAACCATTTTCTTTTCTCTGGCTGCTTTCAGTATTTCATTCTTTTTTTGAATATCTGGGACTTTTATGATGATATGCCTACGTTTAGATTTTTTCATCTCACGAGCTTGTGACGTTCTGTATGCTTCATATATTTGTATGTCCAATTCTTTACCTTTTTCTGTGAAGTTTTCTGCCATTATCTGTGTGAATAGCTTTTTGATGTCTTTAGCATTGTCTCCTGCTTCCTCAGTGACTCCAATCAATCTTATGTTATTCTTCTTTGAATCATCTAGGAGCTGTTGGATTGACTTTTCATTATCACTTACTTTTTTCCATAGATTATGCCTTTCCAGTTCATTGGTTGAGATCCTGTCTTCTAAGTCTGAAATTCTGTCTTCTGCCAAAGTCATTGTATTGCGCAAGCTTTCATTTTCTTTCTTAATTTCCTGGGCTTCTGCTTGTGGGTGTTTAAAAGATTCAAGTGCTTTTGCTATCTTGGATTCTATCCACTCCATGATTTCCTCTTTAGCTTTATTAATCATCATGTTGACAGTGTCTAATATCTCTGCTTTTCATCTCAGAGATCAGTTCTGATTTCCATTTTACTAGATTTGCTTTGGTTACCATTTCTGAGGGCCTTGGAGACTGGGCTTCACACTTCGCTCTTTCCCTTCCCCCGTGTTACTTGTAGGTGAGGATCTTTGTGTCTGAGACTTTGAGTGTTTCCTCATCTCTGACCTGCCGTTTTCTGACGCTGTTTATTGCAAGTCACTTTCCTCCTAATAGTTAGGAACCTTAAAATAGCAGTGTTTCCTGGGTTGTTCTTTGCAGTCTGTATTGGGACCTAAAGAAAAATCTTTAGTTCTGGCACACCATATTAGGCACTCAATCAATGCAGTGAGAACACCTTCTCCTGTCTGCTTTAGAGGCAGGGAGACTGTGGCTCCTGAACTGCTACAATGGCACTGTCTGTTGTTGCAATGGGCCCACCTGCTCAGCAATACAGAGTCTCTGGGCTCACTTGTGCATTTGGCCTGGAGGCCAGTAGGCTGTAGGCCCTGTGCAGTTGCAATGTTAGGGTTGTTGTTCCAACAGGCCCACGTACTCACCAATATAAGCTGACTAGATGTGCTTCTGCAGTTACTATGGAGAAAATCAGACTGCTAACCTCAGTCCCTGTGTGCTCTTCTGGCATAGGCCTGTAAGCCAGCAAGCTCCAATCCTGGCACAGATTCAGTGACACAGACTCAGTGCCGCAGTCACTGCTTCCTGAGCCACCTGTTGCCAAACTCAGTCCTTGGGTGCTCTTCGGGCATAGGCCTGGAGGCCAGTAAGCTCTAACCCCGGCGCAAATTCGGTTGCACAGACTCGGTGCTGTAGTCACCGTTTCCCGAGCCACCCACTGCTAAACTCAGTCCCTGGGCACTCTTCCGGAGTGGGCCTGGAGGCCAGTAAGCTCCAATCCTGGCGCAGAATCAGTGATGCAGACTGGGTGCTGCAGTCGCCGTTTCCCAAGCTGCCTGCTGCTAAACTCAGTCCCTGGGCGCTCTTCCGGTGTTAGCCTGGAGACAAGTAAACTCCAAACCCGGCGCAGATTCAGTGACGCAAACTTGGTGCCGCAGTCACTGCTTCCCGAGCCGCCCGCTGCCAAACTGAGTCCCTGGGCGCTCTTCCGGCGTGGGCCTGGATGCCAGTAAGCTCCAACCCCGGTGCAGATTTGATGGCACAGTCGCCGTTTCCAAAGCCGCCCGCTACTAAACTCAGTCCCTGGGCGCTCTTCCGGCGTAGGCCTGGAGGTCAGTAAGCTCTAACCCAGGCGCAGATTTGGTGACGCAAACTGGGTGCCGCAGTCGCCATTTCGAGCTGCCCGCTGCTAAACTCAGTCCCTGGGCGCTCTTCCGGCGTAGGCCTGGAGGTCAGTAAGCTCTAACCCCAGCGCAGATTCGGTGACGCAGACTCGGTGCCGCAGTCGCCGTATCCCGAGCCACCTGTTGCTAACCTCAGTCCCTGCTCATTCTTCCGGTGTGAGCCTGGAGACAGGTAAACTCCAAACCTGGTGTAGATTCAGTGAGGCAGACTCAGTGCCGCAGTCACCGCTTCCTGAGCTGCCGGCTGCCAAACTCAGGCCCTGGGTGCTCTTCTGGCGTGGGCCTGGAGGCCAGTAAGCTCCAATCCCGGTGCAGATTCGGTGGCACAGTCGCTGTTTCCCGAGCCGCCCACTGCTAAACTCAGTCCCTGGGCGCCCTTCCGGAGTAGGCCTAGAGGCCAGTAAGCTCCAACCCCGGTGCAGATTTGGTGACGCAGACTCAGTGCCGCAGTCGCCCTTTCCTGAGCCGCCCGCTGCTAAACTCAGTCCCTGTGTGCTCTTCTGGCGTGGGCCTGGAGGCCAGTAAGCTCCAACCCTGGTGCAGCTTTTGTGTCACACTCGCCATTTCCCCGAGCCACCCACTGCTAAACTCAGTCCCTGGGTGCTCTTCCGGCATAGGCCTGGAGGCCAGTAAGTCTTCATCATCTTTCTGATTGAAAGCAGACCATATATGTATGACTGTCTTTGTTATTTTCGCCATTTTTACTTGTGCATTTGACTAAATGGCTTCATTTCCTTATTGCTTTGCTCCCTTCTGCTTCCTTTTATAAATTATCCAATTAATATAATGTTATTTCTTGATTATTTTGATGTTGTCTGTAAAGCTTTTACATCTTTTTAGAAAGAAAAAAGTACATATTTTAGTTGTTTTGTTATTCTCTGTGTGCACATATGTCTGTGCATATACATATGTAAATAACTATTAGGAGCCATTTGCTTTATATTAGTTGAAAGAATTCCCTTTTGCATTTCTTGTAAATTTGATCTTCCAGGAGCAAATTTTCTCAGTGTTTGCTTATCTGTAAATGTGATTTTTCACCTGCATTTGTTAAAAACTTCAGGGTATATATTTGCTGGACAGGATTTATTTCTTCACTTATTATATTTTCTTTCTGAATTTTGAAAAGGTTATACCAGGTCCAGGCCTCCTGTATTTTAATACGAAGACATCAGTTAATCTAGTCAGTGCTCCATTACAGGTAATAAATCATTTTTTTCTTAGTGCTTTAAGAATTTTCTTTTTGCTTTGCCCTTTCGTATCTTTAATCTTTTAAAAGTTCTGGTCTTGGTCAATGTGTGTATATCTGATCTCCAATTCCTTAAGCTATAGAAGACTATTTACTTATCAGATTCTGGAGGTTTTCAGCAATTCATCAAATATATTTTTTCCTCTATCTGGTGTTGCTCTCCTCCAGGTCCACACATCATTCATGTTACCATAATTGCTAAAAATTCTCATCACTTTAAGGTTTAGTTTAGTTCTCTTTATTGTCATTATAAAATCTTTTTATTTTTATATTTTTTATTCTAAATCCCCCCAATTAATCTTTTCATAGAAAATTTTTGTGATTTCCTTGTTTCCTGAGTATATTCACTTTCATCTTCCTTTTTGGTGGTTGAAAACTAGGTAATGCACTGTATGTATTCTAGAAGATAGTTACTCCTTTCCTTAGTGCTTATGGCCATTGTTTGTCTGTTTATATATATAGCTACTGGTATTCTATGTTTCTATTTCTGTCCTTGAAGCTCCATCTTTATTACTGGGCTGAATTTTAAAAGCAGACATTTACTTTTTGCTGAAATTGTAAAGAATCACTTATAAAATAAGGTGAAATCAATACAATTTTTTAGGAATTCTGTAGTAATAAATGATGATTTTCTGTTATCTAAAATAAAACACATCTAATGATAATGTTTAAGTATTTTATAATAAAAATCAAATATTTAGTTGAATTAAAATTATCAAAAAAACAAGAAATGATAAAATGTAAATTCCATGTAGGGTAGAGATAAGAAACAGTAATTGTTACAAAGATAATTAAATATGCATTATTAAAAATTTGCCCCTATACTTTCTTTTAATTTTAAATTTTTTAATCTTTATTGGTACATTACATAAAAGCATCATGATTGCACTCCATAATGGGGATTTGTACCAGTATAAGACACAACTTAATTCTCATTTTTTCCCATAGCCCTACCCACCCTACCTCACCCCCCATATACATAAAATTTGTTTCCTTACTTTTTTGTTACAATCTCATAATTTTTCCCCCTTCACCCTATTTTACATTGAGCATTTTCTATTTCACAATATATAGCATACAATTGTAGGACTCATTTACATCTTTATTTTCTCATACCAGAGAAAAGATGCGATATGTACCTATCTGTGCCCTATTTATTTCACTTATGAGGATATCCTCAAGGTATGTCCATTTAAGTAGACATGATTCAAACTTATCATTTTTTATGCAGAGTAATACTCCATTCTGTAGAAGAACCACAGCTTTTTGATCCAGTCTCCAGTTGATGGACACTTAGGTTGTTTCCAAGATGTAGCAATCACAAATTGGGTTGCTATAAACATGGGTGCACATATGTCACTGTGATATGAGTCTTTTAATTCTTGTGTGAATATACCTAGGCCCCTATACTTTCATCTTTTCAATTGGTGAGTGTGATTTCTTTATAATTATTGCAGCCTATGAATGAAATCACTTTAACCTAGTCAATTTTTATTAACTGCAATCACTTGAAACAAAATGTTAACTGGACAGAAGTAAAAATTGCCTTTTGCTATAAAATATTGTGAATGTGACATAATCTTCAGACAAATATATTTCTAAGAGGCACACCAAAGGTGCACTTAAAATAATGTTGAAAAGCTAAAACTCTTTAATTTTATTGTGAAAGAGGAGAAATGTTTTATGATCTAGTTAACTCGTGTTTCATTCTTTTGCTGGGTTAGAGCTCCCCCATGTGGATATCTTGTTGAAAAACACTAAGAGTTTGTCATCCAGGTATTGCAATTAGATGTGAATTACATTTCCAGGTTTCTTCCAAAGTGAATATATTGATGTAGTCACCTGTACCCCATTTTAAGATTAATGAATAAAATTATTTTTCTTTTTTTGAATTAAAATACCATTGGAAATTTTTACAGAATACAATTCAAATGAGTAAATGCATGCCTAACTCAGTCTATGCTAATTTATCATATGTAATCAGACATTCACATTTGAAATATATTTTTCTATATGCATTAGTGAGGAATTTTACTTCTTTTCATTTAATTCATTTCTCTTTGTGAAATTAGTATGTGCATTTTTAAGGATAAGAAAACATAAAGAAATAATGTGACCAATAATATAAAGAAAAATTTTAAGGGATGTAATTAATGCAAGCAAATATCAGATAATTCAAGTGAGTACTGGCAAAGACTTTTTATTTTTTGGCTTGACCAAATTTTATTCAGGATTTAGAATCTTCTGCTGGGTCTCTGTGCAATTCCTGGTATATTTGTTTTACAATAAGGCATCCTACATTTCAAAGAGCTGTAAGATAGTCTTCTGAATATTTTACTACAAACAATAATAAATTTTTATCTGGGGACATTTAACCTGATTTGATTGCATACTTAAATATAAACATCTTGCAATTACAATATGCATCACTAATAATTTTGTTTTTATTATAATTTAATGTAATTTAAATTAAATAAAATGCACTTAAATATAATTTAAGTAACTTTTTTGAGACAAGGTCTAACTATGAAGTTTAGGCTGGCTTTGAACTGGAAGTTCATCCTCCCAAATTCTGGGATTATAACAATGCACCACTAATCCTAGCAGTAAGTAAATTTTAAATTCAGTACTAGTGAAGATTTTGGTTAATAGAGTAAGAACTCTCCATTTTCTATATCTAATGAATCTTAAAATCAGATAGATTGATCATTTTCACAATACCTCAGCCACACTCTAATCACCTTGGTTCATTTTCAGCAAGAAAACTTCTAATTCAATAAAACTAGAATTCTCCTTATTACTGAAATTTCCCTTCATTACATTTTCATCCACTAAAGCCATTCTGTTAATTCCTTGCTGTTAATTTCTACCTGCTTCTATTGGTGCTTTTTAATGTAATACTTGATATTTAAATAGACTACAGTAAAGTTAAAATGAAGATTCATCGTATATGGACAATTTAGTTTTATAACTTTTGGATAATGAATATTCTTGTTCAAGTACTTTGCTGCTCTAAAATATGTATGATTCTGTTTTTCTAATAATATGACAATATTTATAAGAAACTAGTAGGGACAGCTTGAAAACAATCTAAACATAAGTTCTAGGGAAATATTAACACTGGGTACTTCAGTAAAGTAAAACAAAGGAGAAATCACTGAAATAAAAACTAATGGATATCTGATATCAAATATAATTGCAGTTATCATGTACCTCAGAATGGACTGCATGTTAGTTCGCTTTTTCCTGCTGGTAGAAAATATCTGATATATGCAAGTTAAAGGAGAACAAGTGCCCTTTGGTTCACGGTTTCAGATGTTTTAGTCCATGGGTGGCTGGTACTGTCAGAACCGCCATGTCCATGTGGGGAGTAGAAGAAAGCTGCTCAACTCAGGCCATTTGAGAAGTAAAGATAAAGGAAGAATATGAAGCCCGGGGACAAATGTAGTTCCCAGGTCCTGCCCGAAAGACCCTTCCAGACATTCCTGGAAAGGCTGTTACTAGTGCTGTGTCACCTCTCAAGGCACTCATGTTGACAATCCAGTTAATTGTCCCAGGTCCAGCCCTTATCAGTTTGATCAATTTGATGTCTGACCTCATTTTCTTAAAACTGTACTTTGTCTAAAACTACAGATCAAAACAAGGTCTCAAGTCTACTTAACTTTATGTAACTATCCTTTTTACAACCAAGAGTTCTCTAATTACTTTACCCAAATTTCAACTGTTCCAAGATTGTCCAAAATCCAAACTTCAAAGTCTTCCCTGAGACTCAAGACAACATTTTAGGGGGCATCTCATATAAAATTTTTAAAAGCAAGTCACTTGGTCCCAAGATACAATGTCACAACTTAAACCCACCCGCCCCCTTTGAAAAGGGAAGAATAGGGAGATAGAAAAAAAAAAAAAAAGTATTTCTTTTCATTCAGAGAAAAATGAAACCTAGAACAGAATTGGGCAAAAGTAAAACTGAAACCAAGAAGGGCAGGGGCTCTTGTCATTCATTTTCTGGGCTTCCAGTCTGCAAAACTAGCATCAAGAGTATGACATCAAGGTTGACTAGTAGCTTGCATCGTATGTAAGGTCTTTGGCTCTTGGTTGTAGAGTGGGCTCCGTGGGTCTGGATGGCTGAGCATAATGCAGTGGGCCTTGAGGAGACAATGCTATAGTTGCTTTTCCCAAGAGGAGGGTATAGGGGTCATTTCTTATAGGAAATATTTAGGCTTCCATGTTAGAAACCCTTGAGTTAGGTTTTAGCATCTTGCCCAGTATATGATGCAGATCTGACAAAAACACACTAAAAGACAGAACTAAGAGAGAGAAAGCAGGGATAACCAATGATGCTGCAATTGATAAAGGCACTGGCCAGGCCCAGGTATTGATTGACACTAACTGTCAATCAATTAGGGCAAAGGCAAGTTACCTGTGGTTTCTATTAAAATTAATGTAAATGAAGCTCATAAATAAGAAGACAAAGCATTTTCAAATTAGGAACAAAATAGATTAAACATATGGTTGTATTGGAATGTTGTCATCTAGTTAGGTTTTAGCTGAGGGAACAAATTCAAGGTGTGGGTCACTCCAACATCAGCATAGGTTTCACCCAGACTCATTTCTCAAAACAAGCCAGTTGTGGCATCAACTCTTCATAGGCTGCTTTGGGCACATGCAGTGGTAACTTCCTCTGAACTTTCACATCCTTGAGTCTATGCATGCGTGGGGTGTTGATTTCTGAGATGCCATCAAAGCATCTTACTACTTCCTCTAATTCAGACTTTTTCTTGCTTTATAGTGGTACTAATTTTGTTTTACACCACACTTTCTTTAGCCTCAAATTAACTCATGCTTCTTTCCTGACCAAACTTATGTTTTTCAGATTTTCAGTTCTGCATTTTGCTTCTCAATCTTAGTGAAAATGTGACTAAAGAAAGCCTGCAATCTCTATGCCATAGCCCCAACCCTCTGTTGCAGTGAAATTTCTTCTGCCAGATTAATTAGGACCTTCCCACTGTTCATAGCCTTTCACGAAGTCTCAGTGTTGGGGAAAACAAAAATAAACAAGTGTTTTCTATAATGTAACAGCATGGTGTTTGGTCTAATTCCCAGTAGTTTCCTCATTTCCACCTGAAATCTCACAAGCCTATATTCCCATCCACATTCTTCTTCTCTGAGCTCCTGTGAGAATCGTCAGAGTACCTTTTATGGCTTGTTTAAAGCTTCATCTTCAAATCATTCAATGACTCCTACAAACCAAATTCAACTCATCTGAGCTACATGAACAGTCATGCATAATCACATTGATGAGAAAATGATCTCCTGAATTAAAAAGAAGTTAGAGGACATGAGCAAAAAAATTTCTGATACAGTCAAGGTGTTTCTTGTAGTTTTTTTAATTTATCAATCTTCAGCAGGTTGAAGGGATACCTTATGGTGTTCATTTCATATCCCTCTTAATCACTTATTTTGAACTCAGTTATTTTTACTCAGTCTGTATTATATTAAAATTTCTCTAGATATTCTCTCAAACCATTAAGTGAATGATTTTAGTTTTTACTATCAGTCTAACAGTATTTATATATTCTGAACACAAACAATAGGGCTTACTCAAGACTAGTTTTACATCTTTTGAAATTATGTAACTTTAAAATACTTTTTGTACTCTGAATATATATATATATATATATATATATATATATATATATATATATTATCATTGTTTATTCTTTTGTTTTCATATTGAACCTATAATCTTGCATATGTGAAGCAAATGCTCCAGCACTGACACCACCTCAAACTTTTATTACTATGAAACAGGGTCTCAATAAGTTGCAGGGACTGGCTTTGATTTTGTAGTCTTCCTGCCTCAGCCTCCACAACAGCTGTGTTACAAAGCATTTACCAACACAAATACAGCTGGTTCCTTTTAGTTTCTTGATAAATCCTTCGGTACACAAAATGATTTACATTTGGCAAAGTCCATTTTATCTTTTGTTGTTGTTGTTGTTGTTACTTGTCCATTTACTGTCAAATCGAAGAAAGCACTGTCTAATCCAGGCCACAGGGATTTATTGTTTCTAACCAAGAACATTTCTTACTTTTTTCTTATATTTCAATTTAAAATTCATTAATTTTTGCATGCAAATGAAGGATACAATTAGTTTCTTCTGTATGCATAGCCATTTTTTTTTAGCTTCATTTATTTAGGAAAAAAAAGCATTTCCCCAATGAATTTACTTGACACATTCATTGAGATTAATTGGCCCTATTTAAAAGTTTATTTATGGGCATTCAGATCCATTTTACTTATCTGTATGCTAATCCTAAAACCATCCCTAGGATCTAAACTACTGAAACTTCATAATGTGTTCTAAAATCAATGAGTGTGAATTTTCCAACTTTGTCCTGTAATTGGCAATATGGAACCTTTTTGTTTTTACATGAAATTCGGGTTAAAATTATGATGTTTTGAAGGAAGAACATTAGAATCTTTAAAATTACATTTATTTGATGAACATTCAGAACTTTGCCATCCTCAAGATATTAAATTTTCCAATTTGTGAATATAGAAATTTGTTCTTTAATTTGTCTTACTTATTTCAATGTTTTAAATTTTTAACACACAATTTTATATCTGTTTTGTTAAATTATTTTGATAATTTTTATCTTACTATCAATGGATTTCTTAATTTCATTTTATGATTTTTAGTTAAATAATAAAAACATAATTGAATTATGCACATCAACCGTATATATCACAGTCTTAATGAACTCAATACATGTAATAGTAATTTTAGTAGATGTTTTATAGTTTTCTCAAAGCATGATAAGGACCTGTAAATAGGGATGATAATTTTTCTTTTTTTATAAATTTGAATTTTATTCTTTTTCATTCCTAAATGTCCTGGCTAGCATCTCAATTCAGTGATGAATATAAATACCCATAGCAACTATTCATGAGTTTATTCATAATAATTGGGGAAATCATTTGTTACCATTGTTATTAACCATCATTTTTTTGATAGATATCCTTTGTTATGGTGAGGAACTTCATTCTATTCTGAATTTGTGAGAGTTTTCATAATAAACATGTGTTTAACATTTTTTAATGTTTGTTTAATCTATAGTTTTATTTTCTCACGATTTATTTCTTTTATTTATATTTGCTATCTTGGTGTCATAGATAAATTTGTAATTTTTTTCCCCCCTTGGGAACCCGTAATGCTGATTATGCCCACAGCAGGCTGTGAGGAGTTGATCCCACAAGTCCTTGTTTTCAGAAGTGAGTTTGGCTGAAGCATAGGCCAAGGTGAGAGTGACTTGTACCCAAATTCTGTTTCACAGCTAAGATCTGTTGACTACATAGACAGAGTTCTAATTGTCTGTCTTGTTTCTAGTTTGAAAATGCTTTCTCTTATTCTTTATGAGTCTTATTGACATTAATTTTCATGGAAACCACGTGCAGCTCACCATTACCTCAATTGATTGCCAATAAAAATCATGGCCCAGGACTGGACAGTGCTTCTCTAGGCTTTATTCTCATTGGTTGTCCAGGCACTGCACTTTTTCCCTCTTTGTTCTGCTTCTTGGTGCATTTTTCCTCAAGTCTGTATTGTGTACTGGGCAGAGAATTCTGGAACCTCACTCTAATCACCACCAGCGTCCTTCCACTCTTTGTGAGAGTTTATTAGAGATTAATGTCAATACTTCCTTAGATGTTTGATAAAATTCTCCAGTGTCATCCATAGGATGTAATCTATAGGATTTTATTTATTGAAAGTTTATGATTTTTAATTACATCTCTTTTTTTATAGTTCTATTCACATTTTTATATATTTTAATCAGTTTTGTGTGATTCAGCAGCATAACATTTTCATCTGATTCAATAATTCTTGTAAAAATTCCTTCAAGTAATGCAGTAAAAATCTTTTGTATTTAAAAAGGTACAGTCATATGCTTGTTTCTTTCTTGATTTGGAAATTCATGCATAGGCATTCACTTTTTGCTTCTGTGGTTCCCTAGTTCAAATGGGCATTAGACAGCAGAAACTGCTCATTTCTTTCTTGTATTATTATAAACACTTTCATACATGGGCAGCTTTAAAAGACTCCCAGGGGTAGTTTAAAGATTTTTTAAAAGTCTCTTTATAGATGGTATATTTTCTTACTTTTCCTGTTTGATTTTTGTTACCCATTTATTAGATCTAAAATTGCCTTTCTGTCTACTGAGAGGTTAAATGTTTGGTTTTAATTAATGTCCAAAAAATAGGTACATGCATACAGTAAAAGCTTTGCATTTGATTGATATAAATAGAAGCATGGGAATGGAGCTTCCTAGCGATCTTTAAGAAAAAAGGTACTTTACATTCTCTGAGGGGGGATTTTCGGTGTTCTCCAAAACTGCACCATATAAGATGGCTCTAAACAGCTAATTTTCAAGCTATTCAACTATGAGCCAGGTGATTTCATAGCTATCTTAGAGTTTGGAAAACACTCAGGAATAGGACAAGTTAAGAATCCAACAAAATGTATTCTTTCTGAGATCCAGGTATTTAAAAGTAAATAAATAAATAAAAGCCTTTATATTATTCTCTTTGGTAAATTTCCTAAGCTCTGCAAGTGTGAAGTTTGACATTTATTGTCAGTGTTCTAGACATATACTTTTCAAATTCTGCCTCTATCTCTCTGGTGCATTTAAGAACACCTTTTATTTAAAAATGGTTTTATGTGTAGTAATAGTTCTAGTTCAATATGAAAGATTATTTTTAAATCCTCATATAATGTAATACTATTGTCTGGCATTAGCAAGTTTAATTTTTCTTTAACT
>PVIR01016568.1:23592-36516 GCA_004026965.1 Petromus typicus | reverse complement strand
CACGCCTGTAATCCCAGCACTCGGGAGGCAGAGGCAGGAGGATTGTGATGTGAGTTTGAGGCTGAGCTGAGGGCCAGCCTGAACCACGAAGCGAGACCCTGTCTCCAAAAACCAAAAAAAAAAAAAAAAAAAAAAAAAAAAAAAAAAAAAAAAAAAAAAAAAAAAAAAAAAAAAAAAAAAAAAAAAAAAAAAAAAAAAAAAAAAAAAAAAAAAAAAAAAAAAAAAAAAAAAAAAAAAAAAAAGTTAAACACAGTGTTTGCCCAATTGACCCAGCCATTCTATTCCTGAAGATATATGACCAGCAGAAATGAAAACATGTTGACATAATAGCTTGACCAGAGATGTTCACTATAATAGTATTTAAAACTGTCCCAAAGCAGAAACAGTCTAAATCCATTGAAAAATGAAAAAAAAAAAAAAGGTATATCTATACAATGGAGTATCTGTTTCGCTCTAAAAAGTAGTGAGGTGCTAACATATGTCACAGCATGACTAAACCCTGAAAACATACTGCTCACTGGAGAAAGGCAGATCCAAAAGACCACATACTGTTTGATTCCATTTGTATGGGATGTCCACAATGAGCAAATCTATACAGACAGAAAATAGGTTAGTAGCTACTAGGACTCAGGGGAAAAGTGAATAAGGAGTGACTGCTGATGAGTTAGGATGTCCTTTTAGAATGATGGAATGTTTTAAAATTAGGTAGTGCTCAGAACTGCAGAGCCTCATGAAGGTACCCCTCCCCCCAAAGACATGGAATTATGCTATTTTACAGGACAGATTTCATGGCATTTGTTATATCTGAACAAAATCAAAACAACCACATGTGTGGGCATAAGCACAAATGAGAAACCTTTGTTGTCATCAAAAAATGATTGTGGAGAAAAAAGGTGATTCATTGTGGGAAGACACTTTATGGAGAAATGAGTCATCCTATTAGCGATAACTCAGGATGCACAGTAGCCCATCACAAGTTCTGAAAGTCTTGCAAAAATGAAAACCTATAGCATCATTTAGCCAACGTGTCTCAAATATTTTATCATGAAGAACATTTATTCAGGCATGACTGAGGAGCTCATGTCCTCAGTTGGAAGGCTTGCTGAAAGAGCATCTTGAGTCTCCCTGATAACTGACTTTTCTGCCATGTTTCCAGATGATCCGATCCAGCAAACTGGGAAACTCATTTTCAGTAGCATCCTCATAGGTTAGATAAGACCTGTACCTTACATGGGCAGATATTTTATAGTATTTTAACTCAATAAAAGTGATAAAAGATTGATGCAAAAATTATTCTAAAATGTGAAGTGTTGTGGTTTTATTAATGAGAAGACAATGTTCTAGAAGCAAATTGGTTTAAGTATTAATTTCTTCATGTGTAAAAAGCCAGTACCCTGTATGCCACCAAGGATTGGGACAAAGTGAAGTTATGAATTATTTTCCAATGTGTAACCTGTGGTTAAAAGCATTTTTAACCTAAAAACCAAACCAAATGAAAACGACAATAACAAAAAAGCACAGCAATAGTAACAAAGCTCAAACCAGTTAATTTTGGGAGACTGTTAAGATAAATAGTGCCTATTCCAGATTAATGGCCCAGCTGTTCTTCTCTTTCATCTCCTCTCTCCCTGTGTATGTTTTGAACCCAGAGCCTCATTACCACTGAACAGTATACCTTGATTTGAATCCTATCATAAGTCTATATGTATACAATCATAATCATATATGAGGTATTTATTTCTTTTTTTTCCTGGTACTGTGTTAAAGACTGGACTTTTCACTAGCCACATTTCAGCCCTTTTCTTTTCTTTTCTTTATTTGCAACAGGGCCTTGCTTTCTAGTTCAGACAGGCCTTGAACTCACTGTGTAGCCCAGGCCAGCCTTGAACTCATAGCATCCTCCTGCCTCTGCCTCTTGAGTGCTGGGATTACAGACATGAGCCACCACGCCCAGCATTGTGGTATGTGGTTATCAGTGCTGGGTTTACAGGTGTGAGTTACCATACCTGGCGTTGGTATGTAGTTACTGGGGATTGAATTTAGGACCTTGCACTTGCCAGGCAGACACCAGAATCACTGAACTAAATCCCCAGCCCTGACTCCATTTTTATTTTTTATTTTGAGACAAAGGCCTACTAAGTCACTAAATTGCCCAGTTCAAACTCATGATCCTCCTACCTCAGCCACCCAGAGTGCTGGAATTACAGGTGGACAGCACTGTGCCTGGCTTCCTTCTTATTCTTGTTGTAGATCTTCTGGAGCCACTTAGATTCTTACTGAGTGGAAATTGAATCAACAAAATTTTAAAAGTACTGTGAGAGTAGCAATAGCTATGGTCCTTTGGTTTCAACTCTCTTCTATTCTACTTTGTTATTTATTGAACTATTTACTGAGAAATGTATTGACCATAAAGATTTTAAACAAATAAGTAATTGGTACAATAAAGTAATTGAGTAAGGATTAAACCAGGGCCTTGTGTGTATATTGGACAAATGCTATATCTTTAAGCTGTTTTTTCACCCTACCCCCTTTTTTAGATTTCAAGATAGGGTATCTCTAAGTTGCTTGGGCTCACCTTATGATCCTCTTGACTCAGCTTCCTGAACAGTGAGAGTTACAGATGTGCACCACCACACCTGGCTTCAGATGTTTTCTTCTATAAGCAGTTTGGACTTTAAAATTTTGTGTCCTGCCTTTTACATTTTGGCTGAAAAATACTTCTCTGATTTTCTTTATTAAGTGTCATTTTTGATAAATTATAATCAAGTTTACCCTTTCCTACAATTTTTTGGCATATTAAACCTCTTATATTGAATATGTTGTTAATACAACATTGCAAATGCATCTTTTCATAACTGTGGTCATTCCTTTATTTCAGATGAGGTGGAGGACCATTCTCCTGCGCTATTGTTTTCTCTTGGTCACGTGTCTACTTGCCGCTCTTCAGGCTGTTCCCATAGACATCGATAAGACAAAAGTACAAAATACTCAACCTGTAGAAAGTGCAAAGATAGAACCACCAGTAAGTCAAATGGAAAGAATTATAACTAAATGAAGTAAAATGGGAAGAATTATAAGTAAAATATTGCTAATATTTCTTACTTACAAAGTTAGGTGTTTAAGAACTATTTCTGAAACAGCAATGAAGAGAGTCCCAGAAAAGCATGTGTTGTTTAATAGTTAATGTTTATTAAATTAGTACATGGAAGAATTAATCATGAAACACTTTCAGTATTGAGCCAAGGAAACCATGTTATATTCAAAGGTGAGACATATGACAACAGGAAAAAGCAGTTATTACTAGTGATCTGCCAGCCATGTCCAATCTGCAGCCTGTCTTTTTCCCCTTCCCTTTGAAACCTTATAATAAAAATTTAAAGGTAAAGGAAGCTTTCTACTTGTATGCATTAAGGTAAGCCAGAGCAATAAATAATAAAGTGGATCACAGGTTGGACATGGTGGTGGACCTCTAAACCCTATAGGAAATCTACTTTTATGTTAGGAAAAAAGATGATATTAATTATGATACAAAACTCTTTAAGAAATATAGCTTTTTTGGGCCGGGGTTATAGCTCAGTGGTTCCGGCGCCTGTCCTGCAAACGCAAGGACCCGGTTCGATCCCCGGTAACCACATAACAATACTGGACGTGGAGACTCACCCCAGCAGCAACCAGTACCACATACCACAGTGCCGGGCGTGGTGGCTCATGCCTGTAATCCCAGCACTCGGGAGGCTGAGGCAGGAGGACTGCTGTGATGTGAGTTGGGGGCTGAGCTCAGGGCCAGCCTGAACCATAAAGTGAGACCCTGTCTCAAAAAACCTTAAAAGAAATATAGCTTTTTCATCTGAACTGTTGAGGGCTGGGGATTTAGCTTAGTGGCACCCCACCTGTCTCACAAGCACAAGGTCCTAAATTCAATCCCTGGTACAAAAAACAAACAAAAACCTTGTTCTTACAATCATCTGAACTGTTGAAACTATCAAAATAGATATGTCTTAATGGCATTTTGCAAGATCAAAGTCTTTTTCTTCTGGAAAAGAAAACATTTCAGAAGCATTACTATTTGTTTTTTAATTTGAAGGATACTGGACTTTATTATGATGAATATCTCAAGCAAGTTATTGATGTGTTAGAAACAGATAAACATTTCAGAGAAAAGCTTCAGAAAGCAGACATAGAAGAAATAAAGGTAAGTGTAATTAAATATTTGTTTAACAAACGTTTGAGGATACCATATCCTGAGCTAAATACTGGGGATATATATGTAGAAGAGACTTATTCCTACCTTAAAGAGTCCTTAAGGGAAAATCACCCAGAGATACATTATCCAGGTGAATATATGTTGAGTTTTAATAATTACAGAGATGTGAAGAACAGCCACATGATCCAGTATGAAGCAACAAGGAAAGGTATGAAGTCATTCTTCCTAGAAGAGGTGATGCCAGAGCTTTTAAAGACCAAACTGAAAAGAGCGGGCATCCTCAGCAAGGAAGCGAGTGTTCAGAGACAAGAGATCTATGAGAAATGAGGTAGTAATTGTTGCTGGATCCCATAATGAGAAATGAGGGGCGATAGGTTTCCAACAGATGAGGCTGGAAGAGTTATGGATCAGTTGACAGAGGGTCTTATACATAAGTAAAGGGAGTGGATATTGACCTGAGGAGAGCAGGAAGATTTCAAAGGTACACAGGTTAGATTCTACTGTTTTTAATTAGATCCAGATTAGTAAAAAGTTAATGGGTTATATCTTGTGTCAGTAGGGGAGGAGTAACCATTTGCCTCTCTCCTAAGAACTCTAACATGTACACTTAACCTTAGACAATTCTTTAGAGTTGAGACTTTGTCTCAAAAAACCCCAAAGAAATTAAAAACAAAAGCAAACAAACAAACAAAAACAAAAGAAACTTAGAAACAAAATTATATGTAGTGGTTTGGCTTTTCTAAATTTTTAAAATTTAATTTTTGGATTATGTGACATATTTACATAACACTTAAAAGTTTTTAAAAAACCTTCATGAAAGAGAAATATATCAGTTTAGCAGGATTTTAGATTCAACGAGTAAAACAAGTTTACAGTTTTAAACTTTCAGGTATACCTACTAAGGTAGTTTTATTTGCTTACACTCGTTTTTTTTTTTTTTTTGAGACAGGGTCTCACTATGTAGTTTAGTGTAGCCCTGAGCTCAACCTCCAACTCACATTACAGCAATCCTGGTGCCTCTGCCTCCCGAGTGCTGGGATTACAGGTGTGAGCCACCATCTCACCGGCACTGTGGAATGTGGTGTGAGTCTCCACGCCCAGTATGGTATATGGTTACCAGGGATCGAACCCAGTCCCTTGCGCTTGCAAGACAGGCGCTGGAACCACTGAGCTAAATCCCTGGCCCACTACTTTTTATTTTTAACTTTCCTAAAAATCATTGTTTCTAGACTCAGAATTAGAGAACTGTGTTGGATGGAATCATTCTGGCTCAGAACCATTTTAACTGTCATTTCTCTCCCTACTATGGGCTCCTTTGCAAGACTGAGTTACAGCAGGTTATGTTATTTCTTAGAGTATATGGATGGCTTTTAGTTCACAACTTTCCTCTTCAAAGCCATAATCTATTCTTGGGGAAAAATAATAATATTTATGCCAATAATTCCTCTGAATTATCTTCGAGGATAATCTTCTTCCTCGGAAAAATTAATTTGACCTGTGGAACTAATTTTCTAGGGTGAATAATATTTAATGTAGAACTCTCAGTGAATTTAACATTAAAATCCAGCTGAATTTAATATTAAAAGCATTATTTGGGGGTAACAAAAACACAGATCTTGGGAGGCACTATAAAGAGATTTCAGGGGAAAAAAGTCCTTTTATTTATAAAAATATTTTTTTATATTTTCTTTTCTTCCCTGGTTAATTTCTATTACTTACGAATGGGGGAGGGATGAAGTCAAGTCATAGTACAGTGAAAAAAGAAGAAGCATAAAACAGACAATAAACTCAAACTAACACAATCATTCCTAAGTAGCCGAGCAAATACTCTGGCCTCAGAATAAATGTAAAATTCATTCATTCAATCATTCATTTTTTTTTTTTCTGAGCCAAGAATTTTTAAAAGAGAAGCATATTGTATCTCTGCACTTTCCACATGTTCGCTAGCTAACTCCTTTTACAGAAGGGAAGGGGACCCAAAGGTGGAGGCAGAAGGGAAGTAAAAAGAATTAAGGTATATTGTGTTCATGCACCAACTCCTCACAATGAATATAATCATTGAGAACCACAAATATGTACTTATAAAAATAAGAAAATAAATCTAAGTCCAGAGTAAATGGGGAAGGTTATAGCTTTACCTTCACCGCTGTGCTGAATATACTTTCACAAAGAGCATCAGTCACTTCATTGCCAATCCAGTGAATACCATAACCTGCTTTATTGCTTATCTTTCTTTGATCCTTTATTTTAGCTCAATAGTCTTCTTGTCTTCTTCTTCTTCTTCTTTTTTTTTTTTTTTTGAAGCAGAGTCTCTCTGTGTAGTTCAGGCTGGTTTTGAATTCACGGTGTGTTCGGGCTGGCCTTGAACTTGTCACAGTTCTCCTACCTCAGCCTCCCATGTGCTAGGACTACAGGTGTGAGCCTCCACAGCCAGCCCCCTACAGAGCTGCTCATGTGGAATATCTAGAGCCTGCCCCACTGGTGTTCTTAGATAATGCTAATGCCTGCATTCAGGGACAACAGTTTAACATTCTTATACCTGATAATAAAACGACTCTTCTACCCTTAAAATAACTTCTCTTTTTGCATCTATGACAGCACAAACTAGTTGGGTGTGGAAGCCCAAGCCGATACACCTAGCTGGTTGGGAGGCTGAGGCAGGAGGATGGCAAATTGGAGGCTAGCCTGGCAGCTCAGTGAGATCCTGTCTAAAAGTGGAAAAAAAAAAAAAAATGACTAGATGTGCAACTGAGTAGTGGAGTATGTGCAGCCCTGGGTTCTATCCCCAGCACCAAAAACAAATGAAAAGCTAATCTAGTGCTAGTTCTATGAAACAAGTGATCAAAGAATACAGCCTAAGAGAGCCTAAATTATGAAAAAAACATTTATATGTGGAGTGACTAACACCAAGTTAACTTTTAAAAACCTTTAAGATATAATTCATATACTGTAAAATTCACTTCTTAAATGTAATTCAGTGGTTTTTAGTATAACAGAATCAAAATGTCATCATCACTGTCTAATTTTAAAGCATTTTCACTGACCCCAACAGAAACACCATATCCGTTAAGTACAATAATCACTTCCAAGTTCCTCTCTTCAGCCACAGCTAATCTACTTTCTGTCCCTATAGATTTGTCTATTCTAGACATTTGATATAAATAGAATCATGATATGTGGTCATTGTCTGTCTTCTTTTATTTAGCAGAATGTTTTCAGATTCATCTGTGTTGCAGCAAGGCTCAGTATTTTCTTCTCTTTTATAGCATAATAATATCCCATTGTACAGATATATAGTCGGCCCTTTTATAAATTAGGTCCACATGTGTGGATTCAGCTAACCTTGGATCAAAAACATTGGAAAAAAATATGTGCCTGCACAGTTTTCTTACTTGTCATTATCTCCTAAACAATATAAGATCTTGGGTATGTTATGTGTTAATACCATAGCATTTTGCATAAGGAGTTTAAGTATCACCGGTTTTTTTTGTATCCACAGTGTCCTGGGACCAGTCCCTTGTGGATGCTGAAAGAGGGCTTCCCTATATTGTGTCTCTCTGTTCATCAGTTGATAGCCATTTGAGTTCTTTCAACTCATTTTAGTATGGACAGTGCTGTGTGAACATTGATGTTCAGTTACTGTGTTAGTATGTGTCCTAGGTATATATGTAGGAAAGGAATTACTGGGTAATCTGATAACTATTTCTATTTATTTTTTTGAGTCAAGGTCTCGCTTTGTAGTTCAGGCTGGCCCTGAGCTCACCATGTAGGCAAGGTGAGCCTAGAACTCACAGCAATCCTCCTGCCTCTGCGACCCAAGTGCTGGGTTTACAGATGTGAGCCACCACGTCCAGCATTGGAGTGTTTGTACTGATTGCTGGGATTACAGGCATGGACCATCATGTTGAACTCGGGACTTTGTGCTTGAGAAGCAGATGTCAAAACCACTGTGCTAAATCCCCAGCCACTATTTCTGATTTTTTGAGGCACTGTCAGACTACTTTCCAGAGTGGCTGTACCATTTTACAACTCAACATTTTAAGTTTCTTCTCTGTACTTTTCTAAGTTATATGTTTATTAGACATCTTGATTTTAGGATTACAAACTAAATCTCTCCTGACAGAAATGCTTTTTATAATGTTAAATGTATCTGAACTGTCCATTATCATTAATTTATTATAGCCTTTTTTTAGTACGTTGCCTCAGCTCGAAAGTAGAACGTAATAAATAAAACTATTAACTTTGTTTACAGAGTGGGAAACTAAGCAAAGAACTGGACTTAGTAAGTCACCACGTGAGGACAAAACTTGATGAACTGAAAAGGCAGGAAGTAGGAAGGTTAAGAATGCTAATTAAAGCTAAACTGGATTCCCTTCAAGGTAAGCGCTAAAGAAAAAGCAGGAATATTTCAGAATTTGGTTGCTGAGATCAGCTTACATTAAATGCATATACCATATTCTTCTGGTCAAAATTATATGGCTAGGGATTTAGCTCAGTGGTTCTGGCATCTGCCTTACAAGGATAAGGTCCTGAGTTCCTCCAAGTAACCACATACAACAATGCCAGGTGTGGAGACTCATGCCCACCAGCAATCAGTACCACATACTACAGTGCCAGGCATTGTGGCTCATGCCAGTAATCCCAGCACTTGGGAGGCAGAGGCAGGAGGATTGCTGTGAGTTCTAGGCTCACCTGGGCTACTTAGTGAGCTCAAGGCCAGCCTGAACTACAAAGCGAGACCTTGTCTCACAAAAAAAAAAAAAAAAAAAAATGTCCTTAAGTCATGGTCTTTAAAACTATCTATCTAGTTTTAGCATATCGATGGAAAGACCAGTGAAAGAGAATAGAAATTCCAGAATGAGATATAGGGTGTATGTTACTATTATTGGGCTAGAGAGATTTTCATACAAGTGGTGTTGGTACAACTGGCTAGCCATTTAAAAAAAGGCATAGTTAGGTGCATTTCCCCTATCCTATAAAAGGATAAATGCAAATGATCCCAAGACTTTATTTGTAGAAAATAAAACCATAATAGCAGTAGATGTCTGCATTGGTAAATTTCCTTTATTCTCTTGGAATGGCCTTTCTAGTTAGAAGAATTGAAAGGGCTAGATTTGGCTAGTGATAGACCCTGCAGCCTGGGTCGTGTGTCCTTGTGACATGCCCCTGGATGATTTGTCACTGATAAACATGTTGTCATCATGTTGTTAACAACATATTGTCATTGATAAACATCTGAATATTTATTTTGGGTCATAGTAGTTCTTAAACTTTAGACTGCTTGAGAATTGCTTGGTTTATTAAAGAGAATGGTTAAAAAATGCAGATTACTCCAAAATGGAGGAAAAAGGAAGGCCAGGGAGGGAAAGGGGAAATAAATAGAATTAAGATGCATAACGTACTTGTACAGCTCACCATAATGAATGTAATCATTATTACTGCAAATATGCACTAATAAAAATGTTTAGAAATTTAAACACAGATTACTGGATCTCACTTCCAGAGACTCTGGCTCTGAGAGTAATCTACATTTTAAACATGAACATCTGTTCATTGCATAATTTTTAGAGAAATATGTGTGTAGAACATTAAGCACCCTGCTGGTGAACAGTCTGGGAAAACACGTACCAAATGCTTGTCCTGCCTTTAGGGAAATCACTGAAAAGCTGTTCCATTCTCGAGACCAAGCCCGAAGTGGTGGGCTATTTCTTCCCTTTCTTAATCTTCCGAGTATTTTCTGGATTCCCAATGCAGATGTTAAATTTCATTATCTAAAGAAAATAATCTGATATGATTAAGAAAATTTATGAATATATTCTTGATGCAGAATTATGCATAGAAATTTCTGATAATTTGAAGAAGTTTTAGCGTTTTAATTTTGGGGCATAATTTTTTTTTTTTTTTTTAGGTTTTTTGAGACAGGGTCTCGCTTTGTGGTTCAGGCTGGCCCTGAGCTCAGCCTCCAACTCACATCACAATCCTCCTGCCTCTGCCTCCCGAGTGCTGGGATTACAGGCGTGAGTCACCACGCCCGGCACTGTGGTATGTGGTACTGGTTGCTGCTGGATGTGAGTCTCCACACCCAGTATTTTTATGTGGTTACCGGGGAATCGAACCCGGGCCCTTGCGCTTGCAAGACAGGCGCCGGAACCACTGAGCTAACTCCCCGGCCCTTGGGGCATAATTTTTAAAAGGTGGTGCATTCACTTGGTTGAAAACTAGAAAGGATTAAAAAGTACAGAACAGCTGGCCTTGGTGGACAGCTTAGCAACTTAGTGAGACCCTGTCTCAAACTGAGAAAGATAAAGGGGTGGATATGTAGCTTCGTGCAGAAGTCAGGGGTTCACTTCTGGTATGGTCAAAGGAAAAAAAGTACAAAACAAAACCACCTGTACTTTTTTTTTTTGCACTCTGTCAGTTCTGAGTATTCTCTGGTATCATTCTTCTTACATAAGCAAACACAATAAAAGTGCTTTTCATACAAAAAAGTGTAATACACATTTTGCACGTTGGTTTTCTTTTATAATATATTTTGGGGGTCTTTCTGTATTGGTACAGGAAACCATCTTCATTTTTCTTTTTCTTTCTATTCTTTTTTTATAGCTGGGTAGAATTTTATTATGTACATGTACTATAATTTTACCAGGCTCCTGCTGTTGGAAGTTTGGGTTATTTCTAATGAACAGTGTTATAGTACATTACTGGTAGGGCTTGTGTATAGATAGAAGTTTCCTCCAAAGCCTCAGATGGTGAAGAGTGGGGCTTTTTCACAGATGGCTGAACCTAGAGTTTGTGACGCTAGAATTGATTCATATTGTAATGAAAGACTAAAGGACACTAAAATTAAGGGTGTGAGTGCTGTCCTCGTAAGTAGTCTGGATAGGATAAAATGGGCAGAAAGATGCTGTTAAGGTCCCTTGCATTTGCTGTCTTCTGCTGCCAAAAGCTATTGTCCCTCGGCCATGTGCTATCCTTTGGAGCCAGCTGATTACGGACTGAAACCTGTACAAAATGAGACAAATAAACCTTGCCCTTTTAACTTTTGGGTGTCATTATTTTGTCTCAGCAACAATAAAAGTAACTAAGACAAGGCCGGGGGTTTAGCTCAGTGGTTCTGGCACCTGTCTTGCTCAGGTGCAATCCTTGGTAACCACATTCAATACTGGGCATGGAGACTCACACCCAGCAGCAACCAGTGCCAGTACCACAATGCCGGGCATGGTGGTTCATGCCTGTAATCCCAGCACTTGGGAGGCAGAGGCAGGAGGATTGCTGTGATGTGAGTTTGAGGCTGAGCTCAGGGCCAGCCTGACCTACAAAGCGAGACTCTGTCTAAAAAAATAAAAAGTAACGATGACAATCATTATGTATCCATGTAACATTATCTGTATGAGGACTGGGGATGTAGCTCCATCGTAGAGGATTTCCTTGGCCTAAGCATGCTCTTAAATTCAATCCCAGTGTGGGGAGGAAGGTTAGAAATGGATAAATAAAAATATTATATTTACAATATATTTACTTCAGCTTTGATAAATATTCCTACTTTGCCCCATAGAGGTTTTATCAATACATACATATAACCACCAGCAAAATTCCAAATTTTATAATTCTGTTACATGGTATACTAGTGCAGTTTTCAACACATATTTCTCTTACATAGAGTAAGGTTATGTATCTTTTCATACATTTCACTGTTTATTCATATTCTTTAGGGGAAAAAAATCTTACAACAATTTTTTTTTCTAAGAATTCAGTGAAGGTAGGCATGGTGGTTCATGTCTATAATCTCAGCTGCTCAGAAGGCTGAGTCAGGCTGGCTCCAACTTTGAAATGATCTTTCATCAGACAGTCATAAAACATACGCAACCCCCCCCCACACATACTCATACATGTGAAATGTACATAAATGATTTATGTTGTCTTAGATCCTTTTCTGGTTGTTGGGACGAAATAATTGGCACCCAAAGTTGAAGGTTTATTTAGCTCAAAGTTTGCAGAGGTTTCAGTACATAACTGGCTGGCTCCTAAGCCAGGTGGCACAGCAGACAGGTATTGTAGAGGAGAAAGAGTTCATGGGAGGCAGAAGGTAGCAAAGCAACCAAAGGGTAACCATAGCTTCTATCCCCAAATCTTCTTTAGGTTACTTAGTGCAAGTAGCACTCACGCTCTTAATCCTAGTGCCCTTGAGCCTAGCACTGTACCATGAATCAGTCCCAGCTTCACATAAGGCAACCTCTGAAAAAAAAACCCATCTCTGACTGCAGTGTGGCTTTGTGGGACCTCTAGACACAAACCATAACTCATGTTCATATATGCTTATGTTTCATATACATCCTTTACATGCCCTAAGTTCAAACAGTGCAAATTCGTTATCTATCTTTACAGAGTTATTTATGATGGGAAGGGAGGGTTGAGGTTGGCCTTGAACTCCTGGACTCAAGTGATCTTCCTTCCCTAGGCTCTTGAATAGCTGAGATTACAGGCACATGGCACACTGCCCAGCTTTCCATAGAATTGTTTCTTTTTTTTTTTTTAGGTTTTTTGAGACAGGGTCTCGCTTTGTGGTTCAGGCTGGCCCTGAGCTCAGCCTCAAACTCACATCACAATCCTCCTGCCTCTGCCTCCCGAGTGCTGGGATTACAGGCGTGAACCACCACGCCCGGCACTGTGGTATGTGGTACTGGTTGCTGCTGGGTGTGGGTCTCCACACCCAGTATTGT
>PVIR01016568.1:0-23492 GCA_004026965.1 Petromus typicus | reverse complement strand
TGGGGAATCGAACCCGGGCCCTTGTGCTTGCAAGACAGGCGCCGGAACCACTGAGCTAACTCCCCGGCCCCTCCATAGAATTGTTTCTAATCTTCCATCATTCTATATTTGTATATTCCATGTTCCTAAGTGAAGCCCTGTTCTCCAACATCAATACCTTCCCTATTTACTCAGTTGCAATAATCTAGAATCACACTAACTTTTGTTTTCTAATTTTTTTCAAAGAATAACAATTGGTGTTTCTGTTTTAAAAAGTTACCTGAATTTCATATGTTTTTATTGTTACATAAATGATTCATTGAAACAGCATACAAAAAATTCCTTTTTCTAAATTTTAGAGCAATTATTTCAAGAAATTCTACTTGAACCTTTGATAAGGGCGCTATATTATTTTATCTAATTATAAGCAGAATATTTGGTGATTTGAAGATGTTAAAAAAATTTGTTATTAGGCTCATAGTTGAGTGGTCTTTCTAGATATAACATTAAAACATGCATATTAAACTGTATTTTGTTCTAGAATCAAGGATATTTTTGCCTAGAATAACAATATGTAAAATAAGCCAGAGAAATATGAACCTTTCTTCTAATATTTTGAATTTTCTAGTAAAATCATATAGGAATACATTCGAATGCTTGTCCTTGTATGTTATGTATATTTATGCTTCTAGCATCTATTATTAATCAGTGCATTTTTCTCATTTTCTTTCAGATATAGGGATGGACCACCAAGCCCTTCTAAAACAATTTGATCACTTAAATCATGTGAATCCTGACAAGTTTGAATCCACAGATTTAGATATGCTAATCAAAGCGGTGAGAACAACTCCAAAGACTGTGGTCTTTACTATGCCTTTGTAGTCTGTAATTTAATGTGCAAACTCAAATGGAAAAGAAGTGGAACTATAACTTATATATGTTTTCTAGAGTATGGTGATTTGTTGGTTTTGTTTTTTAGGCGGTTCAAGAGATTAAACCCAAGGAGTTACATCTTTCACCCTTTTTAATTTTTATTTTGAAATAAGAAAGATGTTGTTCAGTTTGTAACTTGCACAGGCTGAGTTGGAACTTGCAGTCCTCCTTCCTCACCTGCCCAGAGTGTGAGATGACAGGCATAACCACCGCACCCAGCTAGAATGGATATTTTTAAAAGAAAGTAGCATGAAGTTTATAAGTATAGGTTTCAGTATGAAGGTTCAGATCTGCAGTCCCTTAACCACAATTTCAGAATCCAAAAAGATGAAAAAACTGAGATTAGGCTAGCCTGACCCAACCATATATAGAAATGTCTGTAGTCTTTACCAAGTCTACGTAGTGTATTTATGGATTTCATTAAAGAAATACTAATCTTTTAATTACATATATTGCAAGTATATCTTGTTTTTAAAATCCGGAAAATTCTAAAACTTATCTGGCCCTAGGGATTTTGGATAAAAGTTTATGGGCCTTTCCTATTTTGTTTGAAAGGAGGGACCAAGCCACACATTAGAGTCTGGTTCTAGATTTAGTGACATGGTTAGAAACAATTTAATTATTCTCTCCAGACTTGATACAGTCCCTTCCTATGCCCTCTTCTTTAAATTAATTTATATATTTCTTGCTTATGGGAAATTTCTAAAAGTGAAGCTGGCTTGTACTTTCAGTTTCTTTGCATATACGTCTAAGATAAAGTGGTAGAATTAACAAAGATTAGTCCAGTATGGTTTTGCTTTCCTTTACTGCCTTCTGCTTGAGAGTCTTCTCTATTTCAGAGTGACTTTATTTATACTTTCTGGCCATTTTGTTTTATTTAATTCAAATACATCTTTGAGCCGAGAATGGTGGTACATACCTGTAAGCCCAGTGACTTAGGAGACTGAGGCAGTTTTGCAAATTCAAGTCCAGACTGGATTAAGATACTCTCTCAAAATGAAAAACGAACAAGTGATAGAGAATAGCTCAGGGCTGTAACACCCCTCATAACAATCCCAAATAGATATTTATAAAACCAAAAACCAAATACATTATCGAATTCTAGGCAACAAAAGATTTGGAACAGTATGACAAGACTCGACATGAAGAATTTAAAAGATATGAGATGATGAAGGAACATGAACGGAGAGAATATTTAAAAACACTAGATGAGGAAAAGAGAAAAGCAGAAGAATCTAAATTTGAAGAAATGAAGAAGAAACATGAAAATCATCCCAAAGTTAATCATCCAGTAAGGACTGTGCTTTATGAAACCATTTTTACGTGAAGATAAGATAGAATCTTATCATAAAGTATTAGTACTTAAATTTTGATTCTTAATTCGACAAAGTTCCCCAAACTTTTATCTGATTTTGAGTCTATATACCTAGATTATATTTTGTTTTGAGCAATTTTTTAAAATTGGTTCACAGGGAAGCAAAGATCAACTAAAAGAGGTATGGGAAGAGACTGATGGATTGGACCCTAATGACTTTGACCCCAAGACATTTTTCAAATTACATGGTAACAGATTTGATACAAATATTGATATTTATGTCTGCTGTTTGAGAAGATTGTATTTTATTTACTCTTAAGTAACTTTTACCAACATTGGTGATTGAATCCTATCGATAGTACATGCCTAGAGTTTTTCTCTGGGGTAATAAAATAGTCTTTATTGCTGATAGGCAGTATAAAGTATTTTGGATCAATGGTTGTCTTTCTACGTGCTGCTGTTTTTGAGTCATTAAGTGGCTTATTGTAAAGTGTTTGTAAACTGAAGATAGTGCTGTGGCCAGTTACATTGTATCTAAAAAATCTTTACACCGTACTATTAAAGTTTACTTTTACTCCATAGCATATTGTTTTACAGTATCTTTTTGAAAATACGGTTGATATATTTTCCTAAAAAATGATTGTGGATTATTAAATGTAGAATTATTTTTGCTGAAGCTTTGTGAGAAAGCAGAAATCCCTTCCTGCAGCATCATGTTGCTTCATGTTAGTACTAATAGGAAAATTATTTGGAAGTAATTGCATTGTAATTATTTTTTAAGGGCTTAAAACACATCTTTACATCTGTAACTTTTAAACTTTAGATGTCAATAGTGACGGATTCCTGGATGAACAAGAATTAGAAGCCCTATTTACTAAAGAGGTAAATTAATTTCATAAGTATGCAGTATTTTTCATCTGTTTCGTTTTGTCTTTCTTGTTATTGAGACGGAGGACCTGACACCCACAACCTGAAGGAAGAGAGATTATTTGACTCTCAGTTTGCAGATGTTTCTGTCAATAGTCTACTGGCTCCAAAGTAGGATAGCCCAGGGATGGAGAGAGTGGAAGAGAAGTAATTACCTCATGGTGACCAGAAAGCAAAGCATGAAGGGAAGAGCCAGGAAGGGAGATAAGCCCTGCCGGGTCTCACCCCACTGACCTGCTCTTCTCCATAGCCCCCACCTCCTATCAGCAGGAGCGCGTTAAGCCCCCATATTCCAGCCACCTTCCGAGCCCCACCTATGAGCATATGAGGATCTGGGTGGGGGGAGACATGTAGACACAAAGCTTCACAGCTGTTTTCCCTTTCATTATTCTCTCTTGTTTCACGCTGATTTTTAAATTTTCTTGTTAGTTAGAGAAAGTATATGATGCCCAGAATGAAGAGGATGACATGGTGGAAATGGAGGAAGAAAGGCTTCGGATGAGGGAACATGTAATGAATGAGGTAGGTTTTAAAAGTTGAAAGTATGTTTTACTTGCGGAGTCTTTACGTTCTTGCAGTAAATCTATCATAAGATAGAAAATAAATACACAGAATAAATATTTATATGAATTTTGCATTTTTGATTTAGCATATTTGATTACTTTAGTATAAGTTAAATAATTTTAACCACTTTAAAATATTTTAAAAGGGCTGGAGATTTAGCTCAGCAGCATAACACCTGCCTGACAAATGTGAGGTCCTACCTGCTAAGTACAGTACCAAAAAAATGGGTTAAGATACTGCTACATACCGGGTATAAAAACCTTTATTGAGAGGGAGTTTAAAATGGTAAGTCCAATATTTGACATTTTAAAAACCTGCATTAGCCTTTAGAGGTTGCATATCCCTAATCCAAAAACCTGAAACATAAAATCCTCCCACATCCAAAACTGTTTGAGTACTAATAGGATACTATAAGTAGGAAAGTCCATAGCATGAAGTTTTGTTTCATGAACTAAATGTTTTACAAAATTGTGTAAAATTATCTCTAGGCTATGTGTATAATATATGAAATATACATGAATTCTCTGTAGACTTGTGTTTGGTCCACAATACACTTATTATGTATTTGCAACTATTTCAAAACTCTCCCCAAAAATAAAATTTAAACACTTATCCCAATCATTTTGAATAAGGGATGCTCAGCCTATACTAAGAGAACCCCAAAATCCTAGTACTTTTCTGACAACAAATATTTATTTCTTATTCCCATTATATAAGCTTAAACATTGACTTCAGGTAGATGTGGCAAGATTATACTGGTTGGGAAGCTTGGCTGTATATTTCTTCTCCTTTCCAGACTGCAGGATAGATTCTATGTCACATTAGGGATGTAAGAACCCCCAAGCCAAATCCTGTCATAGAGTTTCAGACTTACACTCAGCTGTAGCAAACTTCATGTATGTTCATATCCCTTGCCCAAGGTCTGACCAAGTCAAGCCCTGTCAAAGAGCAGGAATATCTTCCTCTCACCTGAAAGTTACGTTACCCAGGGTGGTATACACTTCTGTTCCAGCAGGGAGCAGTGTTGGGAATAAGGACTCAAAACCATTAAGACTCCTGTTTCATCAGCATTTGGTATCTTTGTTGTTTGCTCTTCTTTTTTAGTTTTTTGTTTGTTTGTTTTTGTTTTTTTGAGACAGTGTCTTGTTTTGTAGTTTAGGCTGGCCCTGAATTCACTTTGTAGCCCAGGTGAGCCTAGAACTCACAGCAGTCCTCCTGCCTCCCCAGTGCTGAGATTATAGGCAAGAGCCACCACGCCTGGCATTGTGGTATGTGGTTATTGAGTTCTGGGCTTACAGGTGTGAGTTACCACGTCCCGCATTGTGATATACAATTACTGGGGAATCAAACTCAGGACCTTGTGCTTGCCAGGCATATGCCAGAACCACTGAGCTAAATCTCCGGCCCTTGTTTGGTGTTCGTGAAATGATCTCTTAACTTGGTCTCTGGGAAGCCAAACCTTAGTTTCTTCATATTATCTTTCTTGTCAGTCTTCTCTGCTGCCAGTCATTCTTCTTCCCAAGTTCTAAATGTTGCCATGCCTTGAGCCAATGTTCTGTCTTCATTATTTCATTAGGTGACATATGAAGAAGTCCTGTGTGCGTCTCTCTATCTGATCTATCTGGTGGTGAATGCAAAATTATCACCATGTTTTTTCTTCTTTGAGCTCTAGATTTGTATCTGCTCAGTATTTCCCCTGACAGGATTAATATGACCTTCACCAGACCCTCGGTCTTCATTTCAGCAAGAGACTCATGATCTGTATGTTAGTGAAGCCATGTTCTCCTTTGCTTCTCCTTTGCTTCTCCTTTCCCATGCTATGGCGCCATTTTCGTCTACCTTTCCAACAGATCCAGAATCTCCTACTCCCGCTACATCCAAGTCCACAGTCTCTCTGCTTTCACTCCTCACCCTGCTGCTTTCTCCTGTCCATCCAGTGGGCAGAGTAAGTTGCTCAGGTCATGGTGCTTCGGTGCTCTGAATGCTTCAGTGGCTGCCATTTTATTTACAGTCTGAATCTTCATCTCCCACCCATGTCCTAGAACGGTGTCTCATTCTGCTCTGGCCACACGGACTTTCCTGATGTTTTTCTGTCATTCACTTGCTCCCATGAGCTTAAATTTTCTTCTTTGTGTAACACTCCCTCTACATTATTACATGGTCTCACTTCTATCAGGTCTTATCTCTAATCTTCCTTCTTCCGAACTTAAATTTTCTTCTTTGTGTAACACTCCCTCTACATAAGTACCTGGTCTCACTTCTATCAGGTCTTAACTCCAATTTTCCTTCTTCTGGGAGACCCTGTGATCCCCTTAACCTCTAATATTTTTCTTCCTTTGTCATACTTGGCTTGTCCTTCTCCCTCTAAGCAAAATACTGATATGGACATCATATGCAGGTTAACTGAAGCCCAGTTTCACTGTGGTGATTTTCACCTGAATATTTGAGCTGTTGATGCTGAATTGGAACTCTGTTGAGTCGTGATGCCTCAACTTTCAAATGAGTTTCTTTGGCTGTTAGAGAGTTCACCTTTGTGAATTTACCACAGACTCTGTCAAGTATTGAAGAGGGTTTGGAGAGGAGTTGATTTTAGTTTTGATTTAGTAAATTGTCTTCTCAAGAAAAAATGCTAAGAACATTTAAATTTAAACTCCTTTATGCTTGGCTAAAACCTTGTAAATTAGTGAGATTTTTGGCCAACCAGTTTTTTCCAAGAAGGATTATAAAGACCAGATGCGATGATGCATGCCTATAATCCCAGCACTTGGGAGGCTGAGGCAAGAGGATTATTGTGAGTTTAAGGCCAGCCTGGGTTACATAGTGAGCTCAAGTCCAGCTTGAACTACAATAAAACAACTCCCTCAAATGAAGAATTGTAGATATTCTGGAAAGAGAGTAAGACAATACTAATCTAATGAGTTAGATTAGCACATTCAAATATATTGATCAATGGGCCATCAGATACATAAGTATCTTATATTTTTGAATTGAAATTATATTAGAGAAAGATAGATACTTTCCAATTTAGTGTAAATTGGAGGGTTTTGTCTCAGTTCTTTCCTTCCAATTTCTGTAGGTGTTAGGTTAGTTCTAATTTGCTATGTATTTATATAGTGACATCTATTAAAAGACATGTCAATAGCTGGGTAATCTAAGAAAATTATATTATGCCTACATTTTCCTTCAATCAGGTTGATACGAACAAAGACCGACTGGTGACTCTGGAAGAATTTTTGAAAGCTACAGAAAAAAAGGAATTCTTGGAGCCAGATAGCTGGGAGGTAATAGAATATATTTTAAATGGTATATACAGTCAAGAACTTTTACATCAGTTTATCCTATGTTTAACTTTATTTCCCATTATACTTGCTTGTTATGCTTGTATGCTTTCTGTTCTTATTCTTGGGAAACTTGCAGCAGTTGATCTGTTTATTTGTAATCATACTATATATAATTAGAAATATTAATAATACCTTTTTCTAAGCATAAAATAATGTGTTACTGAAAACTTTAAATATAGATACATTAAAATAATAAATTAGAAGTCATTTATGTTTCTACTACCTAGACGTAGACACTTAAATTATGCATTGTATTGGTAATAATAGATATTTCATATATGAATTTATGTGTATCTATAAATTTAAAATAAGATAGCATATATTTAATACTGTATAGTATTTATACCATATATAGTATTTAAAACTATATAATATTAAATACATGCTATCTTATTTTAAATTTATAGATACACATGAATTTACATATTAAATATCTTTATGCTATACAAATGAAAGTATTTCACAATATTTCATGAACATTATCCAATAACATTCTTCATAAATGTGATTTAAAATATGATTAATGCCAGCTGTATGATGAGAGCATCATTTGCATATATAACCTACAGATTTAGAAATTTAGGGTAAATTCTAGTCTTATAGTAATAAATATCTATTCATTATATTTATTATTATGCATTATTCATACATATGTGGGCAATCTTTGATGATTTTTTTTTGTAATTGATTTTATTGGTACATTGTAATCATATTCAGCATTGAGGGTTTGTACCAATACATGACACATCTTGATTCTCATTTTTTCCCATTCCTGTGCCCTCCCTACAGATTCTCTTGATATTTATTCCCAGTAATAGAACTATTCTCAAGGTTTATGAATGTTTTTAGCTTCTCAAATTGCTCAATATCATGTCTGATTGCTCCAGAAAAGTATACCAGATTATGCCACAGCCAACTGTGAATAAATGAATGGATATAAAGCTTTAAAAGACTAAGTACGAGGTACCATCCAAAATAGATTAGGGAGAACAATTTTCCATGAAAAAATTAAAGATTGTTCTTAAATTTAGAGTTTCAGTTGTCCAGAAGATGTGGATGCTTTGAAGACTGTTCATATATTTTTGAAAACAATTGAAATAATTATATTTTCACCAAAAAACTCTTACCAAAAAAGAACTATCTTGTAGGGCTGTCCATGTGTAAATGTCTCATTATCTGTTGATTTCAGAATCAGAATTACCTGTTATTGTGATGGTTGCCAAATGGTGATTTTTCTAATGTTGTCCTTCCTTCTGCATTCATAAATGGACTTTCTACTATAAGGAATAAACTGGACCGAGGATGTAGCTCAGTGGCCCTATGCCTGCCTGGCAAGTGCAAGGTCCTGAATTCAATTCTTGGTACTGAAAAAAGTTTTAAAAAGTTATCCCTTTCATCAACACCTCTATATCAGTGTAGACTCACGGCTTTTTATTTCATTCAGTAAGTTTTAATCCTTACTGTTATTACTTATTTCCATGCTGTAATTATCCCAGATTTAACTAGTGAGAATTTCTTCAAACTGGCTTTCATATCCTTTTGATATATCCCAATCATTCTTTGCGTTTTCTTTGGCTTTGCTAAAATCAACATTGATATCTCCAAATCCATTCTAATGCCCCTGATTTCAACATAGCATTTATCTCTTACGTTTTCCATCTTTCATGTGAAATCTGACTCCCATGTTGTGGAAAGTACAAAAATATTTTACTTATGTCTTTAATGTACAAAGATATCTAAAATGTATGAAGATTTCAGAATTCCTGGTCCCTGTTTCTAAAATGTTTGAGTTCAATATTTAGATTTTTTTTTTAATTACTGGAGGACATATTATCCAAATACTGTGATCAAGAGTGTTTTTTAATTTTACCCTTCCCTCTACCGTGGGTTATTTTGTTAATTAAAATAAAAATACTGTTTGTTTGTTTCTGTTTTTATATTCAGTTTGGGGTTTTTTGTCTTGTCAGTTTTGTTTCCTTTCTTTCTTTTTTTAAAAGCATGTTAAAGATTGACTTGCTTTTCAAAAATTGAATTTATATTAAAAGAAGTGGAATGTTCTTTCACTATTTTTGTCCCTCCTACTTAGATCTTGCTACTGACTTTTATTATGCAATTCTTTTAGTCTCTGAGTTTTCTTCCTGTTTTTCCTTTTGTTCAAATGAATATGTAAATACATATGTACCTCATTCCTCCTTTTTTATCCAAAAGGTATGTCATACTCTTCTATTTTCCTAATCATAGAATTTTAAAGCTAAATCAATCTTATTACTCTATTTATACAATTATTCCTCAATTTCATTTTCTTTTAGACATTGGATCAGCAACAACTCTTCACAGAGGAAGAACTAAGAGAATATGAAAATATTATTACTTTACAAGAAAATGAGCTTAAGAAGAAGGCAGATGAGCTTCAGAAGCAGAAAGAAGAGCTACAGCGTCAGCATGAGCAGCTGGAGGCTCAGAAGCAGGAATATCACCAGGTGATATTTGTAGAAGGACTCAGGTGTAAAAGTGCATGTTAGTGATGGACACAGTGGCAGACACCTGTATTTTTAGCTATTTGGGAGGCTGAGTGAGGAGAACTGCTCAAGTCAAGAAATTTGAGAACAGTCTGGGCTCCATAGTATGACTGTCTCCAAATAAAGAAAAGGAAAAGAATGTTAGAGGCTAACAATGTAGCTCAGGGATAGAATATGTGCTCAGCATGTGTAAAGCCGAGTTCTATCCCCATCCTCGAACAACAGGGGAAAAAAAAGCCTAGATATTAGCTGCTTCGCTGAAAACGTCTGTTTTGGTAACATAATGTTTCAATGTACTACTATCATATTTTAAATTTTAGTATTTTTAAACCGCTATTTAGAATATTAACTTGGAATTTAATATCTTTAGTTTTAAAACAATTTTCAGCCAGTTTATTGTGCTTTGTCAAAGTCCACACATATAATAGAAAGTCAAATAATACTTATTTATAGGATTTTCTTTTTCCATTCACTAGGCCGTACAGCAGTTGGAACAAAGAAAGTTACAACAGGGAATTGCTCCATCGGGTCCAACTGGAGAACAGAAGCCTGAGTCAAGTATGTAATTTTATTTTTGTTCCTTTGTTTATGAAAATAAACCATTGTAAATGTGATATCCACATTTACTTCCAATATAATTTTAGGTTATTAGATTTTTTTCTATATGGCTTTAGAACCAGAAATTTCTATTATAAGACAGTTTCTATGATAGGATACATAAATCCTCAAAAATATATGTATCAGCTCTTTTCAAATGCTGTGTAATTGAATTAGCATATTTATGGTGAGATGACTTATTTCAGTGATTCATAGAGCTTTCTTACCAATCATATTGATTTTACCAGATAACTTGTTTTAAAATTATAATCTATGATTAGCAACATTTAAAAAAATAACTTGATATATCTTCAAGTGAATGAGCATACAGAATAAAGGAAGATATGTTTAAAATAGATATGTGTTGAACAGAGCATATTTCTTTTGAACAGACGTTTAAAGTTCCGAAGCCCACCAGAACTTGGAAGAAAACTGTTCGACGTTTGTTGCATCTTTTAACTCCTTTTCTTTCTTTCTGCTCAATAAATATTTTAAAGCATATTTGGAATAAAGAAAATTACCTTTAACATGAGAACACTTTTCTGGGAAACATACACATGAGGATTGAAATCTACCAGAGCCAGGAAGGAAACAAACTCCCATTCGTACCTCCTTTATCCTTTCTTCTCTTTTCCAGATGGAGTGGTTTAATTATAATTCATGATATTACCACCTACATGAGAAATCTATGCCTATGGCTTTTCCAGTAAATTGCTCCCACTTGTAAAGATAGGTGTTCCTTTATGGATGCTTGTTATGGCCTTTGAATGAGTGTCTCTTTGATATAGTTACTCTACAAAGGCCATGGGTAACTTTTAGCTTTCTTTAGCTTTATCCTATATCCTTGAGAAATTCTTCAACTGAATAGCTTTTGTACCACTTCTGGTCATTTTTCATTCGTATTTTTCTCTTTTTAAACTTAAAATTTTAAAAATTTAAATTTTTACACATTATTATTTAAAACTAGATTCTGCTGCATGTAACAGCAAACCAAAATCACAGGAATGTTCTCCTCCTAAATAAAAGAAACCTAGAAGTAGGTGGTATCAAATTCCTATCTTGCTGTTCTGCTGTCCTCAGCCCTTGATTTTTATCCTCTAGTTACCTCACTCGAGCTGTCAAACATAGCTGCTGAAAGCAAAGGGAAGTTCCCTGGAACTCTCCCCAGTGGCAGCAGCTTCTTCAAGCAATTTTCAGAAACCTTCAGCTAGCTCTTGGATTTACAGCTCACTGGCCAGATCTGTGTCACATGACCACACTAGTTGCTAAGGAAGCCAGAAATCCACAGGGCAATGTGACCGCTAAAAGCTAGGGTTTTGTTTATTTTATTTTTTGCTATTGAAGAGAAAAAAAGGATACATTCAGTGACATCTTTCAGTTTTAATTGAAATCAGCTTGTGGGCTACTTAAATCTCTGTGTTCATTGTTCTTTAGAGATATAAAACATCCATTCCTCCCACCCCAAGGAAAACACTACCAGAAATGCAGTCTACTTTTCCTTATAAGCTTCAAGATCATGATATCTGGGTATTATCCCCTCTCTCAGGTTGAATTATAAGTCCACCTACAGATTCAAAGACAACATTTCTTTCCCAAAAGCACAGTATGCATTATGCGGTTTTTACTAAAAACACGAAAGAGTCTCTGCTATAGTTTATAAACATAATACTTGGTTTGCCCATTAGACACCCACTGTTGGATTCAACTTTCAGACACAACTTCTTATCTAATGGCCTCAGGAGCATGTGAGTTTGCCCTCTAGGGAGTTTTGTTAGCCATGAATGAACCACGGGTACCTTGCTGGGAAAGTGGCCAGTCTGAGCACATGATTTTCTGTTATTGCAGGCCTGAGGGTTGAGACTTATTTTAGGCTTGCAACAGCCATAGGGTGTTGCATGTGAGAGCTAGGTTATTTTAAGAATGATTTAAAGGGGCTGAGGGAGCATTAGCAGAGAAGGTTATCAGATCCTTAGAGCAGTTTTAGTTTGGAGTACATGTTGGTTCTCCAAGGCTGCAAATTTAGAGCTTTTTCAATTCATATTGAAGACAGAGACCAGTACCCTTAGCAAAACTCTGTTCACTCTACCTCTCTGTATGCTTGTGGGTCTTAGCCTGAGGCACATCTCTCGGTATCACTTTGCTAAAAGAGGTAACAGGTGGCCAACACGTATTAGCTTTCTGAAGGAACTGTTCAGATATGGTGAGAATGATTTCTTTGTCAGATATTTTAACCTTTGTTGGTGGCGTTCTCATTGTCAGAGGCCTATCTTCTCAACTCAGTTGTCCTCTGTTTTGGGGTGCAGTGCATTAAATTCAGGGCACAATACATGCCTAGTAGGGGTCATAACACTAAGATACACTCCCACTACAAACCGAACATTTAAGACCCTGTTTCTTGTTGCATATTACTTTTAGCTACCAAATCCTATATAGGTCATCACTGTTGGTTTTGGTAAAGGGACCTTCTTTAAGAAGATCTTTCTTTTCCTTTCATCATAAAGGGATTGAGTAAGGAGTATATATAGTTCACAGAATCTATGGGAGGTTTTCAGATTCCTTCTGAAGAAGCTGACTTAAGCCAAGTATTAGGAACTATGTCACAAGAATGTGTTGCCCAAGGAACTGCTGTTTTTGGAACAGTCGAGAAGCTGTCTGTGTGATCAGGAAGCTGCCTGGTGGATTAGGAAGTCTGGACTTTCGGGAGCTTTGCCACCACCCTTGGGTCAACAAATATGGGAGCCTCAGGTTCTGTGCCTCTTCCAGGATGTCTCTGCGAATTAGAAGTCTCAAGTGAGTGAACCTCATTGATTGGCACAATGGTATTGGAGCCTTCCCACATGGGAGGCTGAGGATTCAGTGTTGACTTTCCTACCTTTGTGCTACAGGAATGCATGTTAGAAGCTCTTGAGTCAACCAATTCACTGGTAATTTTTCAGTGCTTTTTAAGACATTAATAACTTATTAAATGTCTAAGTCATTTTATAATAATTGCTCCATATTCTTCAAAACATACATTAGATATTTTTCTGCTAAAGTCATGATCTAAAAACTAAATATAGCAATGTAGAGATGTTCTCCCCATAGACAACTTGAAAACATGTGAACACAAACCTGGGTGTGGTATGCATGCCTATAATTCCAGCAGAGGCAGGAAGATGCCTTAGAGCCAGCCTGGCCTGCACAGTAAGTTTAAGACTAGCCTGAACTATATAGCTAGACTCTGTCTCAAAAATATATGTGTGTATGTGTATCACTCAACCTAGTAATAGTTGTTTCTTTAGAAGTGGAGTAAAATTCCTCTCTCTGTTGTTTAAATGTAGCACAGTGATTTAAATATCCTTTCCGTGATGACTTTTATCCATGACCAGAATTGATAGACTATCTACTGCTTTAGTTTTAGATGGTGTTTTAGATGGTCAACTAGGGTTAAAGTAGGAAGCAGCTGGAAGAGAACTTAGAACAACTTTTGGAATTTTTTTGACAAAAATAAATAATGGATGGATAGTTGTGGATATTCAGTTTCCAATATGTTATTATGCTTTATATTTTAAAATCGTGAAATATAAACTTGTTGATGGATTTAAGGAATTCTAGTTCTTATGGAAATGGGACATTTATAAGTAAATATTATTATTATTATTTTTTTTTCTTTTAGGTTTTTTGAGACAGGGTCTCGCTTTGTAGTTCAGGCTGGCCCTGAGCTCAGCCTCAAACTCACATCACAGCAATCCTCCTGCCTCTGCCTCCCGAGTGCTGGGATTACAGGCATGAGCCACCACACCTGGCACTGTGGTATGTGGTACTGGTTGCTGCTGGGTGTGAGACTCCACGCCCAGTATTGTATGTGGTTAACCGGGGATCGAACCCGGGTCCTTGCGCTTGCAAGACAGGCGCTGGAACCACTGAGCTAAATCCCCGGCCCAAGTAAATATTATTTTTGAGAAAATTATGCCAGTAAATATTTCCTTGTGATGTTTAAAGTATTGGTACTGTGTTTAATATATGCCATTTCAATTTGGATACCAATTTCTTTGGACTGTAGTCTTGGGTTTAGCTAACTTAGAGGTCTGTATTAGTAATCTGTGTTTTGTGTCACATGTGAATTTCCTTTACACAGGTGAATCCTAAGAATCCTTCATTGCACAATTAAAATGTGGTAGTAGGGCAGGCATGGTGGGACAGGCTCGTCATCCCAGCTGTCCAGAAGGCAGAGTCATGAGGATCCCTGAGGACTTGGGGTGTCAGTGTGGGTAATACAGCAAGACTCCATTTCTTGAAACATAAACCATGAGTGGCGTGCAATCCTGTAGTATCAGCACTCGGGGAGGTGGAGTCCGTTTAAAGGCCAGCCTGGGAAATTTAGTGACTAAGTCATGCTCAGTATCAAAATCTAAAAACAGCTGGGAGTGTAACTCAGTGGAGAGGACTTGAGTTCCATCTCCAGAACAACGGCAACAACAACAAAATAAAAACGGAAGGAAGGTGAGATTGAGATTTAAAAGATGATCATCGCCTAGAATACTGAAGTTTCATTAAAGAAAACACTAATTAAGTAAATAGTGATGAGGCTGGGTATTTTGGTACATACTTAGAATGCTGCCTACCTAGGAGTAGCACAAGTTTGAGGCCAGCTAACAGAATGTAGCAAAACCGTGTCTCAAAATAAAATAAGAACTATTGGGGATGTAGCTCAGTGTAAGGTCTTATGTTCAACCCTCAGTAACAGGAAACAAACAGATAAGGAAAAAAGCTCTGGAAAAGTACTGAGATATACCTAGGCACTTCTTAACCAGATTTGCTTATAGCAACACTATTTTTTATGCTACTTAAATATATCTGTATCGTAATAAACCCTAAATGCAAATCAAGTTTTTGTATATAAAGAAAATAGTCAAGTTTATGATAGTAGGTCTAAAAGGCAAGTGTATTTTGTGTATATAAAGAAAATGCCTGAGTTTTTTAAATGTAAAGAAAATGCTCAAGTTTTATACATAAAGAAAATGTGATACTATGATTTTTAGATAGCCTTGAAAATAAAAAATCAACATATAAGAAATCTGTTTTCTTACAGTAAAACTTTGACAATCTGAGTTCTGGTTCGCATGTAAGTTTTAACCTTTTTTCCCCTAGCTCTGCGGTATAAGTAAGAAGAACCTGAAGAAGCACCAGTGTTAGATGATGAGTTCCATGTGTTCATGCTAGATTTTTATCCCCTGAAGAACTTGTTGGAAAAGTTCACCTTCCCTTTTAACCTCTGATGCTTCAGTGGAGGACTTTTTAAATTCAATAGTTTTTGTTGAAATTGGAGATTAAAGTACATTAAGTGCAATGGGAAGTTTGCTTTTTCATTTCTGGTGAGTGATTTAATGGGAAGTTTGTAATGACAGTCTGCTCTTGAAGTATGATATTTTTTTTGCGGGGGGTCCATGTAGTTCAGTCTACCTTATGGCCTTGAACTCGCTACATAGCTGATCTCGAACTCGCAGCTGTCCTCCTGCCTCAGCCTCCTGAGTGCTGGGATGACAGGCGTACACCACTGCCCCGAGCTCTTTTTCTCTGTTTAAACACAATTGTCATTAGCAAGATTCCAGTCTTTCCTACCTGCTTTTCAACTTATTTCATATTTAGCGATAATTTATAACCATTTCTTGGAGAATCCAAGAATGGAGCCAGGATAAGCAGCAGCAAATGGTGAAGATGCCAGACTGAAAAGTCCAGATTTGCTGCATCCGGCGGGATGGCCTGTTTATCAGGAGAACAAAATGACGCTGATGAAACTTCGGATATAGTTTTAGGAATTTAGAGTTTTTCCAAATGTTGTGTCTAGGATATGTGGGAAAACCATGCATTTCACATGCATAGAGTTTATAACTTTTGCTGCAGTTTTGTTCATGAAATATCTTCACCTCTGCCAGCCATGCTAGAGACCTGGGCTAGTTGTTACCACCATCCCTCGCCTGTGAAAGTCCCTGTACACACACCTGTATAAGCAGGGTTGATTTTGTTTATAACCTATAGATAGCAAAAGATTTGACAGTTGTGAAAATTTGCTCATCTGCTGTTTAGTAATGAGTTTATGTCCCAACCCTTTTTAGATTTATGAGTATATATCTAAAAATTAAAATATTGATACATTTATTCCCCAATTTTTTTTTTTTTTTTTGAGACAGGGTTTCTCTTTTGTAGTTCAGGCTGTCCCTGAGCTTACTATATAGCCCAGGCGAGCCTCAAACTCACAGCAGTCCTGCTGCCTCTGCCTCCCAAGTGCTGGGATTACAGGTGTGAGCCACCACGTCCAGCATTGTGGTATGTGGTACTGATTGCTGGTAGGCCTGAGTCTCCAGGCCTGACGTATGTGGTTACCAGGGATTGAACTTGGGACCTTGTACTTGCAAGGCCGGCGCCATAATCACTGAGCTAAATCCCCAGCCCCCAATATTCCCCAATTCTTATAACTTTGCTACCCCATGGAATTAAAAAGATGAGTAAGGACTTATTTTCTTCATGATTTCAGAGTTAAGACTTGTGTCCCAAGTCATTTGACAATGAAAGGGAAAAAAATCTTGATGTAATTGTCTTAGCCATCTCTCATAAATCACTGAAGCTAATTTCTTTTTATTCCGTTTTAATCTATTTCAAATGTTCAGTTTTAGCGATGTCACAGTCTGTGTCATTAAATGTAGTGTCCCTATGTATGGTGTTTGACGCATATATGGCCTGGACCATCTTCTGTTTTGCTCCACGTTGCTAGACTTATGACTTTGTGGTTACTAAAGCAATTTGGATTTGCTTTACTTTTTATCTCTCAATTATGTGTTAGATTTCTAAATATTTCTTTATTAGAATGATGCTATATAGATTTTTTAAAGCATATTAACTGTATCTTTTAATATTTTTAAGTTTCTGTTGGTAGTTTTGAAACATTTGGATGAACACAACCCCTTACCTCTATCATCTTTGCATATTGATTCTTTCTTGTTCTAATCTGTAGCAGAGTACTATATCTTACACTATGTGTCTTGAGCCTCTCTCTGACTCAATCTCAATCCTAACCCTATATGCATTTCTTATTTATTTTCTGTATTTATTTTCTTTGAGATTCATAGTAAGTTTTGTTGGGATTCAAGGTTGATTTGGGCGTAAAGAACATCTCTGCAGAGAGCTCAGCTTTTTGTACCTACAATGTGTCTGGATAGAAGACCATTCCATGTTTTGTGAAATTAAATTATGAAGAAATTTCTTTTTGTACATCTTTCTTTTCTTTCTTTCTTGCCTCCTGCTTTCTTTCCTTTCCTTCTTTCCTTCCCTTCCTTCCTTTTGTTCTTTTCTTTCTTGTCTCTCTTTCCCTTCCTTCCTTTTTCCTTTTTCTTTCTCTTCTTTCCTTCTCTTTCTTTCTTTCTTCTTTTTTAAATTTCCTTCTTCTTCCTTTCCTCGTTTTGAGACAGGGTTCAGGGTGACTCTGATCTCATCGGGTAGCCCAGGTACAGTTCTCCTGCCGTAACTTCCCAAGTGCTAGAATTGTAGTTATGCACCACCAATCCTGGTTTATTGCTTTTCCTTCTAATGAAGGAAACAAATGCTCATTCATAATCCATATTTGTATCAGTATTTGTTTTGTTTTAAAAAGCATTTAATAATGACAATTTACAATCCTGTTTTAAAATTGACATTTTAAATAATGTTTGTTATTAATAATTTAAGGAGAAATATTGAAAAATTTCCATTTACATGTTGAAATAAAAATATTATTTTATTAACATTGTGACTGAAAATGTTTAATTAATTTTACATTTTGGAAGAAAAACTCAATCTGACCTGGACATGGTGGCACACACTTGTAACCCCAGTGCTCTGGAAATCAGAGGCCAGAGGACCACAAGTCAGAGTGCAGCTTGGGAATATTGGTGACTTTCTCACAACATAAAAAGGGGTGGGGATGTATTTCAGTGAGAACGCTGTGGGTACAACGAGGAGTACCAAGAGAAAAAAAATTCTAGCCTAGAGAGTAGATTTAATTCTTCTTCTTCTTTTTTTTCATATATTTAGACTATTTTTAAAATTATAAATAAAAAATTGAGTTTTAATGTGATACAAAATGAGGAAGACAGAAATTAGAGCCAGGAATAGTGGTGAACTGTAGTGAAAACACTCTGAAGGCTGAGGCAGAAAGGTCAAAAGTTGGAGGTTAGCAGGGCTGTGTAATGAGTCTGAAGAAGATCCTGTCTCCACAGAAAAAAGGAGAGACTTTTAACAGTTTTTGTGATAAACATACTTACATTGCTTTGTTTTTAGAATGTATTCTAGTCATCATTCATATAGGTTTATTTTAAATTTTTTAAATATAAAACTAGGAAAATGTCTAATATTTATAACTTTCTGAGAAAAAGACATTTGACAATGCTGAAAGCATGGATTGCTTGCAAACCACTAACTTTATAGTCACAGAGCCCAAGACCCATAGACTTCGTCATCAAAGACAGATCCTCTTCTCCCAGCTTCCTGCCACAGACAGGATGGAACCGGCACTCAGTCTTCAGGTTTCCAGGCTCCAGGGCCCGTGGAAGGCGGGTCTCCAGGCTGTGTGGAGACTGGAGTTACCAGGGATTAAAGAATGCTGATGTCCGGGTCTCATGTCCAGAGCATGTGACTGAGCTCTTCTGGGAGGTGGCCTGGGCTTTGGAATTCCTAACAGATCTGCTAGAGTCCGGTGTGTGGGCAGGTTTGGGAAGGGCCATGGGTGGGAAAGCACATCACTGCTCAACAGCAGGAACCACATGGGCGGAAACCTGACCCATGTGAGGAAGATTCTGCACTCAGATGTTACTTGAGAGTTTTGTAGCTACACACGTGCATACATGCATATACACACACAAGCACGCACACATATACAGTGTTCGTGAACACAGAGTAAACATGTCCACTTAATTACAGGAGTCATTTAATGAGATGCTATTAAACTGGAACAGCCTATAATGTTGCATTACAACGAAAAGTCCTAGACTGGGTGTTAGAACTCTGGGGCTTTCTCATTTTTTTCTCCTCTAGTCTAGGAGAAAATGTTTAGAAGTTCTATACTGTGAAGGTTGGTCTCAACTTTATATGATTACTGACATGCACAATATAAAGAACTGCCATGTGTCCATCTAACTTCAAATATTGCTCTCATATAATGTTTTATGATAAAAAATGAACATTTCAACAATTTTGTACACTGATCTGGAAGTTTTGCCAGTTATCTGACTAACACACTTCCTGGGCTGAGATCCAGTTACATACTGCATTTAATTCTACATATGATTTTTAGTTTTGGAGAAAAAAAGCCCTCACCTATCCAAAATAGTTGTAGCAGTACTATCGTGAATTCTCACATGTCCTGCTTTCATTCTCTCTGTACACAGTTTATTTTAGTTGCTTTGTTTGTTTGTTTGTTGCTCTGGATTAAGAATTGAGCCCAGAGCCTTTGCACTAAGTTAAATTCTCCAGCTGTTTTTAATATTTTACTGAGAGACAGATTCACTAAGTTGCCCAAAGAGGCTTGAACTTGCAAACCTCCTTCCTCAGCTTCCCAGGATAGTCTCTTGATGGATGTGAGTAACCATTCCTTGTTCTTAGTGCGATTCTTTTCATATTGAAATATTTAAGTATTATGTTAAATGTTTTATCCTTTATCATTAACATATGAATGAACATTTCTTAAGGACTTTTTTTTATAGTTCATGAACTTAGTTCTTTCTACAGTTCTGGTCACAGCGTTGCAGGTTGATTGCAACCAGAATCCTGGAATGAATTCTGCAACCAGAATTGTGGAAAGAGTGAAGTGTGTGAACCAAGGTGCCGCTGTGTCATAGTCAGGAAATATGACATTATTATGATACTGTGGACTTAACGTGACACAAGTGAATTTTGCTATCTCAATACTCATGTATGCTGTTTGTTTCACCCACCATGATCAAAAATCATGCTTTTCATTTGGTCGTCATGTCTTTTAATTTCCTTACATTGACATTTTTTGAGAATACAGACTACATTAGCAGGAATGGTGTCAAACAGCTGTAATCCTAGCTACATAGGAGGCTGAGGCAGGAGGAGGATGGCAAGCTGAGGGACGGTCTCCGGTAACACTAAGTGGCAAAGTCATATATCTGGGTGGTAGAACACTTGCCCAGCATCCACAGGGATCTGGGTTCAGTCCTCAGTATTGAAAGAAAAAAAGCTTAGGCTGTTTGTGTTGTAGAATGGCTCTCAGTTCATCTGTATAAATGAGTTGTGGTGAGTAAGTGAACTGTGCCATGTAAATATTCTAGATGCGATGTGTCTTTCCACAGTGTCAGAATTTCCTAGATAATAGATTCCCAGCCTCCATCTAGTTCATCAGGTTTATCTTTCTAGTTAATCTAGATTTTGCTTAATGTCCAGGAGTCAGGTTCTTTACCATTTTGATTACTAATATCTCCAACACTCAGGTCACAGACCACACAATAATATGAAGTCGAATCAGGTAATATGATGGATTTTTTTTGTGGCTTTTTTAGCAGTACTGGGGATCAAAGTCAGGCCCTTGTGCTTGTTAGGTAGGTGAGGTACCATCTGAGCTAAATCTGCAGCCCTATATGATGAATGTTTAAAAACTGCAGTAGAAGGCACTGCCATTCTTCCCATAAAATGGCCCACCCTTCTTCGAATACACTTATGCCATCCTTCTTGCTTATGAGAATAACGGTCTCGAATGCGATAGTGGTGCTCAGGACCGTGCTTTATTCTCCTCTGAATGCCTGAGAGCTCAAACAGGCCTGCAAAGTTCAAGAAATGGTGGTTGCGTGATAGCCTGACGAGGCCTGTTGCTTTGCTGGAAGTGCTGTGATACTGAGTCCATATGTCTTTCTCCACTTACTTTGCCTCCAACACATCCCAGCATTGCACATGTCTGCTCAGCTCAAAAGATTGAGACCATGGTTTAAAGCCCTGGTTTAAATTAAAGGAGCTCAAATTGTTTATTGTTTTATAATGATTAGGATTAGCTTCTATTGAAAATGACAAGTTTGATAGAGAAAATTGCTAAAATGCCTTAACATTTAATTTTAAGAGCAGGAGGCTGAGGAAGGAGTTAACCTGATGAAATCTGAGGAACAAATCAATTTTAAAAGACAAAAGACAAACCACTAAGCTTTCCCAAGCATATGTTAAAAACTTGACTCACAGACAGCATGCTGGGGTTGCTCATATCCCAGATACCCCAGCGTGGTGCTTCCTGCTCCTTCCCATCTACACCCAAGATAGGATCCCCTAAGTGGCACACGCCTGTAATCTAGGGTTGTGGGAAACTGAGGCAAAAGGGTCAGAAGTTAGAGCCCAACCTGGAGAATCTAGTGAAACCCAGAGTAAGGAAAATATGTACTGTGGTTGTAGCTCAATGCGCAGCAATCTGTGATAGCACAACGAAAATAAGTTTTTAGCTCCAGCTCACACAGACATTTTTCCAACTGCCATGTGGCCTTACCTCTTATAACTAAGAAACTAAAAGGGATATTTAAAATTAAGCTTTTAAAATAAAACTTCCCCAAATTTAAAGGCCCATTTCAAAAAATGGGCATCTGAAATGAGGACATTTCTCAGATGACGAAGTGAAAACAGCAAAGAAACATATGAAACAATGTTCAACAACAATGGCCATTCAAGAGATGCAGATGAAAACAATACTGAGATTCCATCTCACTCTCGAAAGAGTGGCTGCTGTCAAGAGATCAACCAACAACAACTGCTGGTAGGACTGTGAGGAGAAAGGAACTCCTCCAGTTTGGTGGGAATGTAGAATGGTGCAACCACTGTGGAGCACCGTCAATGTGGAGATTCCTTAAACTACTAGGAATAGAGGTCTCATTTGACTCTGCTATTTCCCTGTTGGGTACATTCATTAAAGAATTTAAAGCATCATACCACAGTGGCATATGTACACTGATGTTTGTAACAACACAGTTTGTAACAGTTAAATCTTGGAAACAGCCCAAGTGCTCAGCAACTGGAGAATCTATAAAGAAGATGTCCTTTTTAATAAAATGGAATAGTAGCCACAAAGAATGATACATTCGATACATTTATAGCTAAATGGATGCACATTGGGCCATACTTATAAGTGAAATAAGTAGGACACAGACTATAAATACCAAATCATTTCTCTAGCGTGAGAAACTGAAAGTGTAAATGAGGTCCAACAATAACAACAGGTATTGTGAAATAGGAAGAAATTCTTCAAAGGGAAAGGGGAACTGGGGGGGCAAGGGAAAACAAGGGAAAGAAACAATTTGAAGATAAAATGGACACAAAGCTTATGTAGATGGGGATGGAGGGCTGTAGGGAGGGCAGGAGAATGGGAAAAAATGAAAATCAAGATATGTCACAAGTACACATTTTCAATGATGAATGTGACCATAATGTATATTTAAAATGTATCCATAAATTCAAATTTTAAAACAATTAAGCTTTTTAGAAAACACAAACTGTTTTCCAAGCTTCCTCATGCTGAGGATGTAAACTGCCTCACCCAGTCTGGATGGCAAGCAGGGGTTAACACTGCCAGTCCCGTGGGCGTGGGCGTGGGCGTGGGTGTGGGCGTGGGCGGAAACTTGGCTGACTTGTACAGACACTTCCTGGTGTTTGTTTTCACCCTTCTTTCAGTGTGTTCTCCGAAGGAGGGAGGAAGAGTTGCCTTCCTAATTTGGCCAAAGTGCAAATTCAGTTTTCCTTGATATACCTTTTTCTCCTACTTTTGATTTTGGATTTTTTTTTTTTTTTTTTTTAGTACTGGAGAGCAAACTACCAGGCCAGCGCTGTGTTGCCAAGCTACATCCCTGACCTTTACCTTTGATTTCCAGTGACTCAAAGACCCTAGTCCAGATTCAGGCCTAACCAGGACACGCTGGTGACAGTTTTTCTGGAAACTTGGAAAGAAAAGCATGTTCCTCCCTTTACTGACATTGGCTGGAAGTCACTGCAGCATTTCTGTTTGCCTTACCTTGCCCAAAATTGGTTATGGGGCCACATTTAGCTCTAGGGATGCTAAGACAGGTATGTAGTCTTTTAAAATTTGGATACTTGTACCTTGGAAAAAATTGAGAGCATTTTTTTTTTTTTTTGAGACAGGGTCTCGCTTTGTGGTTCAGGCTGGCCCTGAGCTCAGCCTCAAACTCAAATCACAATCCTCCTGCCTCTGCCTCCCGAGTGCTGGGATTACAGGCGTGAGCCACCACGCCCGGCACTGTGGTATGTGGTACTGGTTGCTGCTGGGTGTGGGTCTCCACACCCAGTATTGTTATGTGGTTA
>PVIR01016567.1:0-36372 GCA_004026965.1 Petromus typicus | reverse complement strand
AAAAAAAAAAAAAAAAAAAAAAAACAAAGTAAAGTAAGCCTTCAGAACTGTGTTATTTCTCGCAAACCCACTTATAATAGTTATCTTACATCCCCTTCTCCTCACACTGAGACTCAACACAGGCTGTAAACCACGGTTTCATTAACTATGGCCAAGTCAGACACTGTCTTTCAGACACAGAAGCTAACAGTGATCTTTATACTAAGACACGATAGTATCTGATATTGTCTAAACCTAAAATATTTAATGCAGATATTCCTCATGTAAAGATCATCCATTCAGACTTACGATCACACTACACTGTTTGGACTTACGATCCACCGCAGAGACTTATGACCCACCTTTTTTATTCTGTACAGTTCTATACCTCTTGTTTGTGGAGACTTAATGTCTTTTTTTTTGTATGGTACACCTTGTTTACACAATAACATAATTTTTGCTGATTGAATTGTACAGTACTTTATAGTTTTATATTGCTATACATTACAGTACTGCATGTAAATTCTATGATGTCAAACTGTCATTTCCTTTGACTTTGTTCTGAATATTGTAATGCACATAAGCATATACAATTCCTCATTTACATACCAGTTCATTTAACAACCTGTTTACAAAAATAAAACTCAGTCATTCAGCAAGGAATGTCTTGTAATGTGCCTTTTGAAACAAAAAGGTACAAATTCTCAACGTTGAATGTGATCATAACATATACCTAAAATGTACAAATAAACTCAATAAAGGGAAAAAAATTTTAAAAACTGCTAGTGAAAAGCAACAAAACACTTATAAAGGTAAACTCATACAATTATATCAGACTTCTCAGCATATATTTTCAAGGACAGATCTTGTACTTAAATGGTTGAAGTCCTAACAGAAAACAACTTCCAACTCCAGACTAACATATCCTATAAAACTATCTTTCAAATTTGATGAAGAAATAAGGTGTTTCTATGATAAAGAACACCTTAAAAAATTTCACAATCATCAAACCAGCACTCCAAAGTATTCTTGAGAATATTTTTTGAAAAAACAATATAGGCAACAATGTCAAAGTCTCATGGGAAGAGTACACCAAGTAAGGTGGGCAGTTAAACAAAAGGATAAATGGGGAGGAGGACAAGCCAACAACAGGAAAATTATAGAACAATGTCAATAAGTCAATATTTGCATAATAACTCTCAAAGTGAATCATTCTCAACCCCTCAATAAAGACACAAAATTGGCAGACTAAATTAAAACAAACAAACAAACAAACAAAAAACCAGTATGCTGTTACATGAGAAACACATTTAATCCAAAAAGAAATTCACAGACTAAAACTCAAAGGATGAAGCCGGGGATTTAGCTCAGTGGTTCCAGTGTTTGCCTGGCAAGCACAAGGTCCCAAGTTCAATCCCCAGTACCACATGCCACATTAGGCTGGGCGTGGCGGCTCACACCTATAAACCCAACACTTGGGAGGCAGAGCCAGGAGGATTGCTGTGAGTTTGAGGCTAGCCTGGGCTACATAATGAGTTCAGGGCCAGCCTGAACTACCACGTGAGACCCTGTCTCAAACAAACAAACCAAAAAAAAAAAAAAAAAAACCCTCAAAGGATGGAAAACAACATTCTATGCAATAGAAGCCTGAAAACAAGCAGAGTAGCTATCCTATTTGCAGACAAAGTAAGTATGGATCCAAAAGTGAGCAAAGAGGGAAAGAAAGTTACTACATATTGAATAAATTGTTCAAACAGAAGAGGTGACAATTATAAATATGTATGTATCCAATACTGGTATAACTAACTTCATAAAACAAACACTATTGGACATAAAAGATCAGATAAACATCAATGCAGTTATTATAATGAAAAACTGCAATACACCACTATCACAAATAGATCTACTAGATGAAACAACCAATAAACAAATACTACAGTTGAACCACGCCTTTTACACTTAACAGATATCTACAGAATATTCCACCTAGCAACAACAATATACATATTCTTCTCAGCAGCATGTGGAACTTTTCTTTAAGATACACCACATACTAGGAAATAAAGGATGTTCAAGGAAATGTAATTATTCCACGCATAATCTCAGATCACAGTGAAATGACACTAGAAGTCCACTGTAAGGAAACCAAAGAAATTATGCAGACACATGCAGATTAAACAACACATTTTTGAATAATCAATGGCTCACAGAACTCAAGTATTAAATTAGACAGTTCTGAGAATCAAACAATAATACATGGACAACATATTAGAAACTATGGGACACAATGAAAGTGGTCCTACAAGAAAGCTCATAGCTGTGAATACCCACATCAGAAAAAAAGAGTGAGCTCAAATTAAACTCTCTCTCTCTCTCTCTCTCTCTAATGAAGCACTTTAGGGTTCAAGAAAATTCAAATCCAAAGGGAGGAAGGACAATGGAAAGATCAATGTAAACATTAACAAAATTCAAGCAAGGTCTGGTGGTGCACTCTTGTAATCTCAGCACTCAGGAGGCTGAGGCAGGAGGATTACCATGAGCTGGAAGCCATTTTGGACTACATAGTGCATTCAAGACCAACCTGAACTACATAGTAAGATCCTGTCTCAAAAAAAATAAATTTACATAAATTAATTAATTAATGAAATTCAGACTATAAAAACAATACAAAGAATCAATGAACTGAAGAGTCAATTCTTTGAAAGAATGCAAAAAACTAATAAACCCTTAGGAAATCTTACCTGAAAAGAAAAGACTCTTAACAATGCAATTAAAAATGAAAAAGGCAAAATCATGACACCACCAAACTCCAGAAGATTATTAGTAACTACTTCCAATATTTCAATAAATTGGAGAATCTAGAAGAAGAGATTCCTAGATATATATAAATTACAAAGTCTAAACCAAGAAGATATAACTCTCAGTGCAGTAATATAAGAAGAAGCAATGAAACTGAAGTAATACTGTAATTAAAAATCCTACCAACTAAGAAGAGCCCAGGATCCCATGGTCTCTTCACTGAGTTTTAAGTTTTAATGTCAAAAGAAGGAAAAGAAATACTGCAAAACTCATTCCGGGAATTCAGCATGATCTTGATTCCAAAAGCAGACAAGGACTCAGCTAAAAAAGAAAACTACATGTCCATCTCTTTAATGAATATAGATGCAAAGATCCTCAAGATACTGATGAAGAGAAAACAAGAAATCATTCAAAGGACCATTCATTGTGACTGAGTAGGTTTTATTGCAAGGATGCAAGGATGGTTTAACATATGCAAGTCAATAAATGCAATGCCTCATATAAATAGAAGCAAGAATAACAACAACAAAAATCACATGAGTATCTCAATTGACACAGAAAAAAAAACTGACAAAATCCAACATTCATTTCTGCTTTTAAAAAAAACTCTGAAGAAAATTATTATAGTATGATTTATCTCAGTCTAATAAAAGCCATTCATGACAAACCTATTGCTAAGATTATATTACTATGTTCTTGCTGGCTTGAACCACCAGTGGTACACATGTTACTGCCCCATTTGGAACCCTGTGTCCACTGGTGCTACAAACAGATCTAGTCAATTATATTGCTCTTTTTACTAATAAAATTAAAATCAGAGCCACTCAGCAGCAAGACATGCAAATTATGGTCCCATTTGTGAATGTGTTAAGTGGAAAAAACTGAAAACTTTTCCTCTAAAATCAAGAACAAGACAACTTGTTCCTGGTCCATTATCACCACTCCTAATCATTTTAGTACTAGAAACTTTAGCCTGAGTAATCAGACAAAAGAAAGAAATAAAAGGGATACATATATGAAAGGAAATCAAACTATCCTAATTCACAGACAACGACATGATCCTTTTACATAGAAGACCCTCCCAAAAAATGTTCAAAAGTCCCCAAAACAAATTCAGCAAGTTAGCAGGATCCAACATCAACACACAATAATCAATAGTATTCCTGATATATCAATAACAAACCTATCAAGAAAGAAATTAGAGGGCAGGGGATTTAGTTCAATGGTTCCAGCACCTGCCTTGCAAGCACAAGGTTTCTAGTTTGATCTCCAGTAACTACATACAACAAAGCTGGGAGTTGTGTGGTGGCTCACGCCTGTAATCCCAGCACTCAGGAGGCAGAGGCAGGAGGATTGCTGTGATGTGAGTTTGAGGCTGAGCTCAGGGCCAGCCTGACCTACAAAGTGAGACCCTGTCACAAACAATACATCCATCCATCCATCCATACATACATAAATTGTTTAAAAGAGAAAGAAATTAGAGAAGCACTACCTAACAAAGGAAGGACCTATAAAGAAAACTACAGAGGTCTGAAAAAGGAGACCATCAAAAAAATCACAAAATGGAAAGATATCCAGCATTCTTGGATAGGCAGAAACAATACTATCAAAATGTGCATGTTCTCAAAACTGATATATACATTAAATATGATCCTAAATCAAATAAGCAATTGAACTTCTCACAGAATTAGAGAAAACAATCCTAAAATTCATATGAACTAGAAAATGCTCATAATAAAAGCAATCCTGGGCAACAAAAGCAAAGCAGATTGAACAAGAGAAAAATTAAAAATCTTCTGCATAGCAAAACAACTAACCAAGTGAAGAGACAACCTGTAGAATAGGGGAAAAAATTTGTCACTTATTCCTCAGAGGGTTAATACCTTGAATATACAAAGAACTCAAAAGAATTAGAAACTCCAAAATAAAATACTCAGTCAAAAAAATGGGACATTGAAATGAAAATACTTATCAAAAGAATTATAAATGGCCAGGCTGGGGATTTAGCTCAGTGGTTCCAGTGCCTGTATTGTAAACTCAGGGCCTGGTTCGATCCCCATAACCGCATACAATGCTGGGTGTGGAGACTCACGCCCAGCAGCAATCAGAATCACATACCACAGTGCCGGGTGTGGTGGCTCATGCCTGTAATCCCAGCACTTGGGAGGCAGAGGCAGAAGGATTGCTGTGATGTGAGTTGGAGGCTGAGCTCAGGGCCAGCCTGAACTACAAAGTGAGACCCTGTCTCAAAAAAAAAAAAGAATTATAAATGGCCAATAAATAAATCAAAAAATAGTCAACATGTATGGCCATCAAAAATATGCACATTAAAACAACACTAAGATTTCACTTTACTCTAGAAAGAATGGCTTTATCATCAAGATATCAAATCGTAACAAATACTGGCTTATCTGTGGGGAGAAAGGGAACCCTTTTACATTGTTAGTAAAAATGTAAACCAGAATAACCACTATGTAAATTAGTATGGAGATGCTTCACAAAGCTAAAAATAGAAATTCCTACTGAATCAGCTATTCCTTTCTAGGTATCTTCCCAAAAGAGTTAAGTACATCATATTACAATGATGTGTGCACAAACATGCATTATGACTTGTATCTAAATGTCTCCCTTCCCCTAAGCCTCACGTGGTCACAGGTGGGGCTTTTCAGAGGTGGTAAAATCTATAGTGTGTGGTACTGGGATCAAGAGTGTGTGATTACTAAATATAAAGTCCACTGATTAGATATAGTTCTGGGTAGGACTAAGAGTACTTCATCATGGGTGTGAGAGCTACTTGCTCTAAAGGCAGGTATCCTGGATGAAATATAAAGGGATACAAATAATGTATCCTTGCCTGTCACTTACTAATTGCTGCTTTTGCTGTCTTCTGTCTGCCATGAACTGTTCTTCTTCTACAATGTCCCTCTGCCATAAATGCCATTCTGCCTTGAAGCCATCCAACTAGGAATTGGAACATCTACAAGCCGTGAGCCAAAATAAACCATTCCTTTGGGTACAGTGTAGGGTATTTTGGGTGTTTAACTTCAGATGTTGGGTATTTTAACTTTGCAATGAGAAGAGTAACGAAGATACCACGTTTATAGCACCACAACTCATAACAGCTAAATCTTGGAAGCAACCTATATGTCCATCATCAGATGAATGGACAAAGAAAGTATGGCATATACATAGTGTAATTCTTAGAGTACCACGTGGAAAAATGGATGCACTTTGAGACCAGAATGTTAAGTGAGATAAATCAGATAGGTAAACTTTAAATCACTACCCTCTTATATGAGAAACCCAAAGTATAAATAATATTGGGTTTTGTTTTTGTTTTTTAATCAGATTCTTGCTATGTAGTTCAGGCTGGCCTTAAATTCACTCTGTATCCCAGGCTGCACTCAACTTTGTGGTGATTCCCCGGCCTCCTGAGTGCTGAGATTACAGGTGGGTGTCACCATGTTTAGCTTCCAAAGTATAAATAATTAAAGAGCAAAATAAAATATATACTAGGAAACAAGAAAATAGATCTTTTGCAAATAGGACAGGGACTAAGGTAGATGGAAGGAAGGGTGAGAAGGGGTAGGGGAAAGGGACAATAAAAAAATTAAGATCTGCAATGTACATATGTCAACTCCTCACTATGAATATAATCATTATATACTACAAATATATACTAATAAAATATTTTACAAAGAAATACACATCCTGTATGTCTTATAACAAGCCATTTTTTAATTAATTAATTTATTTTTTGGGAATTTTTTTTTTTAAGACAGGGTCTCACTTTGTGGTTCAGGCTGGCCCTGAGCTCAGCCTCAAACTCACATCACAGCAATCCTCCTTGCCTCTGCTTCCCGAGTGCTGGGATTACAGGTGTGAGCCACCACGCCCGGCACTGTGGTATGTGGTACTGATTGCTGCTGGGCGTGAGTCTCCATGCCCAGTACAGTATGGTATGTGGTGACTGGGGATCGAACCCAGGTCCTTGTGCTTGCAAAACAGGCGCCGTTCCTGGCCCTTATTTTTTAAACTTTAGTTGAATATTTCTGTAACATTCAATTGATAGTTTAGACTGGCATTACTTTTGTAATTCAAAAGTTGTTTTTATAAAATTCAAGCCAGAAAAAAAAAAAAAAGAAAAAGTAATTCACGTAAAAGTTCACAATTATAAATAAAAATACAGTACATGAAATTATTTAAGAAATAAACTACACAAGATACATTACCAAAAAGAAAGCAACAGCACAGTGACGGCAAACCTTCTAGAGCTTTCAAAGATACAAGCAGCACACTGTAGCACACACATCATAGGTATGCCACCTCTGCACTAGCATATCTTGGAATTTAATATTGTGTCCTTACAATCAACTGTGTAAACATAGCAGGATTAACAATAACACATTTTTTGATTCCTATCTTTTTATTTAATACCATGACCCATATGAACAATTGCTTCATTTTTCTGACTCCTAAATGAGTTTAGGTTTTGTTGTTTTAAAAATTATTTTGTGTGAGTCAGGGATGTAGCTCAGCAGTGCCTGCCTGGCAAGTGGAAGGTCCTGAGTTTGATTCCCGGTACTAGAAAAAGGGGGGAAAAAATTATTTTGCTCTTTCTACATGATACACAGAATTATTATATTCACTATTTCACAAATAACATTGTCATTTATACTAGTCAAGAAAAAGTGTTCTGTCAGAAAATTAAAATTTGAATTATATAATAAACATTATTTTAAACTCTTAAATAAGGAGATTTAAATTATAGATTATAGATCAAAGATCATTAGTTACCCATCCTGAATTCCTAAAGGTTCTTGAAACACTAAGGTTTAATTATAAATAAGTCGGCCACTATAACTCTCTGGGTAGGAAAAATATGACTTGCATTAACAATATTCCTTTACTTATTTACTTAACATTAACTATTCATATTATCACTGAAGAAATGTAAATATGCTGTCTCTAGGAATCTACCCCTCATTGGGGATATTATGTAACACAGTAAATACATTATTTGCTTTCTAAGTTCCAAAAAGGAGGGCAGTAGGAAAGAAGGGAGAGGAAAAGAAAAATGAAGAGAAAAAGGAGCAAAGAAAGGGATAAAAAGGGTAATTCTTTAAATTCTATACAATTTGAGAAGTATGATTTTTAGATGAAGAAATGAGGACTTGTAGTTTGGGGAATTACTTTGTAAGACCTCATTACAAAGAATAGATTTGAAGAGATGTGTGCAACTAAAACCTGAGGAAATACTTATCAGTTTACATTCAAATATAAATCCCAAAACTTACACTATTCAATTTATAATGCACTATAAAGTCACAAAAAGGTTAGGAATATAATCTATGATGACCAACAATTATTGTTCACCTGACAAACATGTACAGGGTCTCAAGCAGTACTGATATGTCATTTACTGATGTTTTGAAAAAAAAAAAAAAAACTAATATCAGTAATACTAATTGTTTAAATAATGGTATATCTGGTACAAGTTCTTGAACCCATGTACCCAGACCTGAACCTGAGAATCTAAACCACACCTAACTGGCTGCCCATATTAAGATGACTTTGCTATTCTTCTGCCTCCATTATGATTACTTTAGTTTTCCCTAAGACTACAGTTTAGGCACAAAGTTTGTCTGTTGTTAAATGAACCATCAACTCTTCAGTACAAAGAATCAATAACAGTTTGTGGCCACTTCCTCAAATTCTTTGCCTTGCAGTTTCCACTAACTGTGGACTATTATATTGAGACCTTTGCGCAGTAAAATTCCCAAACTGGGGGCCGGGGATATAGCTCAGTGGTTCCTGCGCCTGTCTTGCAAGAGCAAGGACCCTGGTTCGAACCGGTAACCACAGAACAATACTGGGTGTGGAGACTCACCCCAGCAGCAATCAGTACCACATTCCACAGTGCCGGGCGTGGTGGCTCACGCCTGTACTCCCAGCACTTGGGAGGCAGAGGCAGGAGGATTGTGATGTGAGTTTGAGGCTGAGCTCAGGACCAGACTGAACTACAAAGCAAGACCCTGTCTCAAAAAACCAAAAAAAAAAAAAAAAAAAAAAAAACCCACAAAAAAAAGAAATAAAGTGCTCATGCTGCAAAGCTAATAAACTTTGAACTCATGCAAATGAAAGAAGTCAATAACAAAAGTCATATGTTATGTGATTCCATTTACATCAATGCCCAAAAAATACAGTAAGTTAATTACTGGTTGCCAGAGGCTAAGAGTGGTCATCAAGTTTCAATATGAGATTAACATATCCTGAAGTAAGACTGTAGTGATGTTTGCAAACTTTGAAGATTTGATAAAAGCCACTAATTTGCATACTTCAAAGTTCCATTTTATAGTATGTAAATAGCATTTCAATAAAGCTTAAAGATAATCCTTAGAGCTGCACATAAAACCCATAAACCAAAGACTAAAGGTATTTTCAATGTACTTTTAAAAAATTACCAGAAATACATTTTTCAAACTTCTACACAGAATCCCTAGTCAAAACTGTTGGCTTGCCCAGACAAAGCCAGTCTTGACTAGAATAAAAGCATTTATCTACTATTACATATCAGAAAAAAAGATAGTCAGTTGAAAAACAAAAACCACCAAAACAATCTGATATAGGCTGACATGGTAATACATGCCTAAAATCCCCAAATCAGGGAAGTTGAGGCAGCAGGCTAGTCTGGATTACATAGTGAAATCAATCAAATAAATAAATAAATCTGAAATGATAATTCATACAGAGAAATACCACTGATCAAATTTACACTTAAATATAACATGAAAGATTATCCTGTCCAGGTAACTTTGTGCAGTGCTTAAACAAAGTTACAATTCTCAACAGTTCTTCATTTAGGTAGGTCTTTTTAAATATGGTTAGGTTCTGCTCTCCTCTGTATATTAAGAAAGATTCTATCATAAATTTCCCACTATACCTTCCCATTGCAGTTTGATAAATAACTTTCCTTTACTACTAAGTACCAACTTAGGTCAAGAAAAATCAAAGAAACATTTTTGGTTGGCTTGTTCTTAATTCTACCATCTCAGTAATAAGGAGGATCTTTGGACAATAAAACATGTCAAAAAACAAATGCTTTTAATAAAATAACGGGTGGCTCATATAAGACAGCACAAATAAAATACTATACAATTGCCCATTTTCACACTTGATCTTAGCCAAAAAGCCAAGAAATGATACAACTGCCCATTTCCAATCCCTTCACTCCAGAAGTATTTTCAAAATAACTAAAATTTTAAAAAATTTTAAAAGAGCAGGAGTTCATTTTTGGTATAACTGGTAATAACCTGACAAAAAAGAACAAAACAAAACACCAAACAGGAAATAGGCATTCAAACGTGCACCTACCTTCCAGTAGTCAGATTGTAAACTGTAGTACCTCTGGTATGCAGATAACGCTGAAAGAGGGAAAGTAAATATGAGTCGCAAATGTTTCATTTCAAAAATTACTAATGAAAGTTTTAAGAAACATTATAACCAGTTTCCCACCACAGTCATCTCCCAGCAGATACAACAGTGATATTTCTGGGACCAAACAAAGTAAAAATCTGGGGCATCCCTTGCCAGGAGTTCAAGGATATAAACCATGGCCAAATATCAGACCTGCAATACAATAGCATTTTAGGCTTAACTCTGAGATTAACTGAACCTTCCTCAGAGAATAAAACTGATAAAGGATTAAAATTTTCCAAAGCTACTGTAGAATGTGAGATTTTTTTTTTCCCTCACAAAGGACCTCATAGCAAAGAATGACCTAACTCAACCCAAGAGCGAAGAATTCACTCTTGTAATGCTTCTTGTCATTCCATTAACAGCTTCCCCTCCAGACACACCCCCACACACACAATTACCTTACTCGAATTCAAAGAAACTATTTTGAAACTAAAAATTCAAGGAAGTAACAGAAAAAAATGTGTTATATCTGCATTACAATTGGTAGAGTGTATCTTTTAAAAAAAGAAGAGCACACCCCAGGACATGGCAATTAAATTGGAAAGACTTAAGAATGAGGGACCAAGCACTTTTACATTTAAAAGATCCCCAGTTGATCCTACAAATGCGTCCAAGACTGAGCAGCATCCTAAAGACCAGAGCAGAAAAAAATGCTACTAAAAAGTATGAAGAGCTCAGATACATTCATTCTAATAAGGGAGTTTCAGAGGTAAGGAAATTTATAAACTTCAGATGTGTACAACAGAAGTAAACTGAAACCATTACCTAAAATGCTTTTATAAAATTAAACAAGCAAAGTTAGTTAAGACAATAACTCAAAGTAAAGAAAATATCTTGCTGTATGAGACACTGAACTTATAAAGAAATAAGAAGTGGAATAGAAAATAACAAAACTGAATTCTCAATATAAAACTTTGGTATACAGAAGAATTAGCAAAGGAAACAATTGGCATTTCTAATCAGTGCAGAATTAATATAGTAACCAGAACTCAAGTATTTATATATATATATAATCAAGAAAATGAAACTTCTCCCTCATATCATGTACCAAAAAAGTCAAAGAATTAATTTTTTAAAAGTCCTTACAACTATTACTTGAACACATGGAGAAGTAGTATTTTTCTTATGACCACCCTAAGAAGGATCTTTTAAACTTTTAGTTTAAAATTAACAGCCTTGCCTAGCACAGTGATGCACATCTGCAAACCCAGCTACTACGGAGACTGAAGCAGGAGGATCATAAATTTGAGACCAGCCTGGGCAATTTAGTGAGACTCTCTTAATATGTACATACATACATACATACAGGGCTGGGAATATAGCCCAGGACAGAGAACTTATTGAGCATGTATATGGCAGGGAGGGAGGGGTGGCAGAAAGAGAGGATGAACCCTCATATTTAAAGTCACAACGAGACACGATGATGCACATCTCTAATCCTCAGAAATCAGGGAGGTTAGGCAGGAGAATCATAAATTCCAGCCTGGCCTGGTCAACTTAGTAACTAGAAAGAGTTTGTCTAAAGTAAAAAATTAAAAAGGGGCTGAGGGTGTATTGTTAAGTTCCAGGCACAGAAGGGAGAGAGGTAGGAGAAAGTGAGAGAGAGGAAAGGACAAAGGGAAGGGGAGAGGGAGTAAGTTAGATACTCCAAATTACAGGAACAGATTTTTAACTGAACAGTTTTTCTTCCATGGTTGTTTATCTTTCCACTCATTTGTGTTGTATTTTGTCAATAACTATATTTTATTTCAATTGCACTTGATAGCTTCACACTCTAATATATTGTTTCCTAATCCAAATAAATTAAAACTCTAAAGGATATGTAAAGTATGTATCCCCAGAGCTTCTCTAGAGAAATATTTTTTAACCTAAGCACAAATCTCATTTCTAATCTTTAAGTATTCTTGAAATAATTCCTAGTCCACTGTAATGAGTCCTTAATAGAAAATGAGGAAATGATTGACTTTGATAGTCTTCTAATACTTCAAACCTGCTTGACAATGACAGCAGCAAATGGATCAAAAATACTAATAATGGGGGGGGGGCGCGGTGTGTGCCTAGCCCAGTGGTTCCAGCGCCTGCCTTGCAAGCACAAGGTTCCAAATTCGATCCCTGGTAACCACATACTACAATGCTGGACGTGGTGACTCACACCCACCAGCAATCAGTACCACACACGACAATGCCAGATGTGGTGGCTCACGCCTGTAATCCCAGCACTCAGGAGGCAGAGGCAGGAGGATTGCTGTGAGTTTGTGGCTTGCCTGGGCTACATGGTGAGCTCAGGGCCAACAAGAACTACAAAGGGAGACCCTGTCTCAAAAAACAAACAAACAAACAAAAAACCCACTAATAATTTTGTAACTTGAAGCCACGCTCAACATCTACTGTTACAAAACATGCATTTATGTTCCAATTATATATTACTTGTATACTGATATATTACATTTTATATAACTGATATAATTATATCACAATATATAATTCTGTCATATTTCTAATATTTATATGCAATGTTAATACATAAATTTGTATATAATACAATGTGACATACATTGACATAATATATAACAAAAAATAATATGATATAGCATTATATATATTTATATATCCTAGAATGGAATATCATCCTTGAAATTAAGAAAGATCAGATCAAGCTCAGACTTGAAGAATTGTCCACATTAGCAACTCCTGGCACATAACTTCCCCAAGCTGTTGTACCCTTAGGGAAAAAAATAAAGGAACTACTTTGCACAAAAGTGACAGATATGGAGGTGAAAATTACTAGAAGGAAGTAAACAAAGGAAAAGGAAAAAAATTAGGAGCCAGAATTTCTGGGACTTACTGGGCAGTCTTCTAGTTCATCATTAAACGTGAAGAAATTTTAAATGTTTCAAGGTTTGGTTCAGGGATGGTTCATTATTACATGTTCTTCTATGTAACTTTTTATCTTTTGAAACCTTTACTATAAATCTGTGTCTCATCACATAATTTCCATCTTTTTGTAATTTTACTGTACACATTGAGGTAAAGTGCTACTTACCTATCTAAACGCCTCATTTAACTAAACAGCTCTCTTCTCCTCTAATCTACCACACATTTTCTATCAACCAAGTTGTTCCTATGGTCCATTACACATATTAATCTGAATATATACATTCTTGTTCTACAGCCTAGGATACTGGGTCTCTCAGGTTGTTTCCAACCTGAAGGAAAACAACCACTGTACTAGCTCCGTTGTATCAGTCTGTCTGATAACCACATCAGCTGTTTGGTTCAGCAGAGGTGAATGGTTTTGCTTTGGAGTTCAATGTAGAAAAGAGGTATGACAGACATAATAAAGAATCACTCAAATCATACCTCAAGGAAGAAATGTTGAGAGTCCTGCCAATGATACAGCCTCTAAACTATAAGTTTCTATAGGAGCTACCTCAGCAGCAAAGATCCAGCTTGTCCAAAGTCCCATTCCTTCTGAGGAATGGGACTTCCTATTCCTAGCTCATATACAATGTGACATCAGCAGAGTATAAACATCTAGTCGTCTTGGTCCAGCTTGGGGCAGTCTGATGGGCTATAATAACTCCAGAGCTCCCTAGGAAATTGACTGAAGCTATCATAGCTTTATGTTTCCCTGTGTTCAGTCCTGGTTCTCCTAGCCTCAACTTTCCACAGGTGTTGATCCTAAAAATAATTCCTCACTAAAACCATTCTTTACTAAAAGCTACACTCTCTTTGGAAATCCACCTATTGTAATAGGTCAAATGCACTAAGCCTCCACTTACTCAGCACCTCCTACTCAAATTAGTTTTTAGGAAGTTCCTAGAAGCAAGATAACCAAATCAAGTGACAGGAAGTGTTTTAAACTCTGCACATACCATGTTTTTACAAAAATAAGACAACCAGAAAATAAGCCCAATACGATTTTTCAGGATGTTCACAATGTAAGTCCTACAACCAAAAAAATCCTCCAGTTAAGATCATTAGTCAGGCATTTAGTGCATGCATTCACTGCAACACACAATGGATGTATTTACCATAAGATAATTTAATATAAATATTATTGACATTAATACTTAAAATAAATAATAATATGAATGTAATTGTCTGTACATACCCAAGTAGGCATGTTTGAGTGAGAAGAGTTGCCCATATAAACAGATAAGCTTCTGATTCATTGACAAATGACTAGAGTACAGACACAACACATGAACAACGTGTGTACTTGATATTTAATGGACAAGGTTGTATCTAATACAAATTTTCATAATTCAATATGGCATGTGTCATAACAGACATACTTAAAGTACTTGTGTGAAATAAACATCTTCTGAATTTCAGTGCCTGCAATTTTTCATCACTTCAGCGTGGAAATTGTCATTTTTGCTGCCACTTCTGTCTGGTGAGCCTTCCATTAACATTTGATTTAAATCAGGCATGGGACACATCTGTAATCCTACCACTTGAGAGGCAGAGGCAGGAGGAATGCCATTTTCGAGGCTAGCCTGGGCTACATACCGGGTTCAGAGCAGCCTGAACTACAAAGTGAGACCCTGTCTCAAAAAAACTAAAAAACATTTTTAAAATTTGATTTAATGGAAACTTTGTGAAGCTGTGCTACAAACAATTCATGGGATAAAATTACTGTGAGCCATGTCGCCAATACGCTCTGAGCAGGCTACATGAAGAGAAGTGCTCATTTAAGGAGTATTCTGTTGCTGGGCATAGGTGATTAGGGACAATGACTCCACAGGAAATGGAGTCAAATCAGGCCAGAATTCAGGGTTTAGAGAGTTATGACTACTTTCCAGAAGATGATGTAACTGCATTTGAATAAAAATATTTTTTAATATATGAAAAGATGTGTATTTTTGTACATGAACAACTTGAAAAAAATAAGATATCCTTTGAAAATAAGCCTTATTGAATTTTCTGGAGCCAAAAAAACATATATAATATATATTACTAATAATAAAAGACTTAGTCTCATTTTCAGGGAAAAATGAAATTAGCAGCCAGAAAGGTTGAGGGGAAAAAAAAAATTTTTTTTAACGAAAGGCTTTTTTCCTTGTTTCACATTCATCTGAAATGACACCAAAGATATTTTTAATGAATACATTTGTAAGAGTAATGATAACCACAATATACCATCTGTAGACCAAAAATTTCTAGGAATTCCTATAAAACAGGAAACAGATGAGATGAGAATGACAAATAAGAGCAGAAAAACCACAGTCCAAAATGTGCACAAATTAAATTTGACCATTTACTAACGCAGATGGCAGGTTTTTTTTTTTTTTTTTTTAGGTTTTTTTTGAGACAGGGTCTCGCTTTGTGGTTCAGGCTGGCCCTGAGCTCAGCCTCAAACTCACATCACAATCCTCCTGCCTCTGCCTCCCGCGAGTGCTGGGATTACAGGCGTGAGCCACCACGCCCGGCACTGTGGTATGTGGTACTGGTTGCTGCTGGGTGTGAGTCTCCACACCCAGTATTGTTATGTGGTTACCGGGGAATCGAACCGGGGCCCTTGCGCTTGCAAGACAGGCGCCGGAACCACTGAGCTAACTCCCCGGCCCAGATGGCAGTTTTTTTTACAAGGAACTAAACTCAGAGAAACTCAAGCTCAGAAAATGTTATAAAGACAACAATAAATTAAGACAAATCATTAAAGAATTGCATTGAGAACAGCAAGACCATAACCTACACATATACCTGAGCAATTTAGTCACAGATTTGCAAGTTCATGTATGGTTTATGTTTACTTCTACAATGTTCTAGTTTATAGTACGTTCTCTAAAAATAAATATTTTGGGCCGAGAGTTGGCAGTTATCTTGTATAGGTGTGAGATAGAGAAGGGAGCACCTTGAGGTAACAAACGCCTCCACAAATTGGTGGTGGTGATGTTGTGAGTGTGGATGTGAGCTGGTATGTAGGGGAGGGAGGTAGGTTCAGAGACTGGTTCTAGTTTGGGACTCATAAAAGTAAAGAGAATGGACAGAAAGAACTCAGCAGTTCACACTGTAAAAGGCATTTTGAAACTGGGAATATGGCCAAAAAGCCTCAAGGAAAACGCAAAAAATTAAAAGCTCCTATCTAGGAAAAAGCAACCACTAGCTTGAACTATTAATATACACTACAATATATATATACACCTCTGCATTTATTCCTCCTTCCTAATTCTAGTATAAATTCATCAAACTGCTAGCTACCTACTAATGGCCAATTCATAAGTAAATGGGTCTGAGAAAATATCTTGCAAGGACTTCAATCCTTCGGTCACCCTTTTCTTCTCTCACCTTATTGAACTGGATTACTTCTACCAATTAGTTTGCCAAGTCTACCTGTCACATATCCCAAACCTCATCTTCTAAAAAAGAAAGAACACCTCTAAATATTTCTGGATTCACTACATTTGCAAGCTAACATTTTTAAAATGGCCAAAATAGTTAAATTTGTTGACTAGTTTTCAAACTTAAAGATATATTGTTGAATGATGACAAGGGAGTAAGGTCATACAGCTTGATAAGTACACCTAATTTGAGTCTAAGTCTCTGTTTAGGTGCTGTCAAAATAATGTACTCTCCACATAAATGTGCAGCATTTAAGAACAGATTGCATAAAATTATATATTTTGGGGATAATAGTTTCTTTAGGCTACCATTGTTAACTGAAATTAAAGTATCTAATGGAGTGTTGAGTAATTACTGTATCACAACCAATTATCCTGTTGAACTGAAACCATGTTAAGTATTAATCAGTACCACATAACTGCAAAACTCCTAAAGCTATCACCTACCACCTTTTCTCCTTTTATACATTGTAAGACAGAAACTTGGGAATGTTTACACCATCTGCAGCTATAAATAACAGAGCTATGCTGAAAAGTAAGCTTATAAAGTTTTATAGTGTGTGTACATCTAGGCTAAAACTGCATTTTCACTAGGAAAACATTTACTTGACCCAACAGTAAAGTAACATAATAAAACAGCAACATGAAATACAAAAAATCCTTCACTCTAGCCTTGAAGTTGTCAGCACTCTGACCGCAAAACATACTTGCACTACACATCCATCCATTGAATATCAAGATTTTACTACTAACAAAAGTTTTAAATGCTCTTGCATGTAAGAATAGATATCTACAAGCCAGGTCAATCCCAGCACTCAGGAAATTGAGGCAGGAGGGCTGCTATGCGTTTGAGGCCACCCTGGGTTACAAAGTGAGTTCAAGGCCAGCCTGAATTACATAGTAAGACCCTGTCTCAAAAAAACAAATAGTTCTGCTTTGCTGTAGATCTGATATGAGGTGAGAAAACTGAACTTTCTAGGACAGTAGCAGTATGTGAAAAAGGAACATCTTTGAAGAATGTCTTCAGTCACTGAACTTGATTATTTGGTTTTTGTTTCTTAATGGTACTAGGGATTGGAACCCAAGGGCTCAGACTTGAGGTACATCCCCAAATCTTTTCTTTCTTTTTTTTTTTTTTAATGAAAGAAGGTCTTGCTAAATTGCCATGCTGACCTCAATTTTGCAATCTTCCTGCCTCAGTCTTTCTAGTAGCTGATATTACAGGCATGTGCTACTGAATAAAAAAAATTGATGTTATTCAAGACAGGCTCTTATGTGACCAACTCTGTATTACTCATCTGTCTGATAACATTATTATGCATAAAATTTTCATTTGAATATTTTCTAGCTAAAATAGACATGCTTTATGGCAAAGACAAGGAGTTTGTGCTACTTCGAAACGTGTCCAGTATGACCAGGGGTATAACTCAGTGGCACCACACCTGCCTACCAAAAGTGTCCAGTAATGTATAAATATCTACAATCAAACTGGCTCACTTTCTTCTATGCAAGAGACTTTATAGCACAGGAATTTTGCACAAGACAGAAGAAAGTAACATTGCACATATAAGAGTATTAGTTTCACTGAAATCAACTTATTGATTATCATTATAGAGTTATACATTTTCCACTTGTATCTCTTTCATTTTTTCTTTTGCATTGTTTAGTATGTTCATGAGCTTATAATCTCTTGAAAGTAAAAATAGTATTCTTGAAAACAACAGAACAGAAATAATCATAATTACTTTGATCATGAATATAGGTCAAATAGAAATTAACACAAGAAAAAATTACCTTTTGGATAATCTTCCAATAAGAGGTTGAAGTGACCTAACTGACAAAAGAAATCAGATTCCACTTTTCCTTCAGCTTTTAAAATTAGAGATTCGTAGCAGCGAACAGCCTAGAAATAAAAAATAGAAATATTTAAGAAATTTAAAGAAAAATCCTAAAATATATTTCCTAAGATAATGCATATATCCTCCATTTAATCATCCCAAAAATCAACAAGTTCTACTTCTATCTCAGACATATTCATTGTACTGTTCTTTAAAAGAAATGGCTTCCTTAACTATTTATTAAAAGACTCACTAGTTATGGCATAATTGCTCTTCCTATCTATAAAACAGAACTAATATTGGACAAATCAAATAATGTAGGAGCATTTTTATAATTTTATTCACAAATTACAAATCAAAATTATTACTGTGGTCTGTATTGATATAAACAAAGTGCTTTCAAATACACATAATATCTACTTTTTCACAGGCAAGCACTTTATTGAAATATGAGAATTTCTACAGTCTCTAGAAAAATAAAAAGTTATACTGAATAGGTCCTTTTTGCCAAAACCTCTACTAAATTTAAACTTTTTTTTTTTTAAGGTTTTTTGAGACAGGGTCTCGCTTTGTAGTTCAGGCTGGCCCTGAGCTCAGCCTCAAACTCACATCACTGCAATCCTCCCGCCTCTGCCTCCCGAGTGCTGGGATTACAGGCGTGAGCCACCATACCTGGCACTGTGATATGTGGTAGTGGTTGCTGCTGGGGTGAGTCTCCACACCCAGTATTGTTATATGGTTACCAAGGATCAAACCTGGGTCCTTGCGCTTGCAAGACAGGCGCCAGAACCACTGAGCTATATCCCCAGCCCCCTAAATTTAAACTCTTACAAAATGCCTTTTGGCTGTCTTAGTCTCGTGAGGTATTTCAAATACACTAACTCTGTTCTTATTCATACTCACAGCCCAACACAAGCATAGGCATTCATTCCCACATTTCCTTCCCTAATGAAAAAAATAACATTATTTTAAAGGGATTAATCTAGAAGATTGCAGAAAAGAAGGGAAAAAAAACAGGGCTATGCGCTGGAGATTTAGCTCAGTGGTTCCAGTGTCTGCCTGGCAAGTCCAAGGTAACCACATACCACAGTGTCGGGTGTGGTAGCTCATACCTGTAATCAGCACACTCGGGAGGCAGAGGCAGGAGGATTGTTGTGAGTTCGAAGCCAGCCTGGGCTACGTAGTGAGCTCAGGGCCAGCCTGAACTACAAAAGCAAGGCCCTGTCTCAAAAAAAAAAAAAAAAAATTAAAAAATTAAAAAAATTAATGGGCCATCACTTACTCATAACAATGCAAAGGACTAAAATATAAATCACTGAGCTACTTCAGTGAGTTATAAAAGAGCCCTCTTTTGCTGAGGTAGGAGAAGCATAAGTTCAAACCTAGTCTGGTCAATTTAGTGACTTGGCAAGACTTTATCTCAAAATGAAAAACACAAAAGGGCTAAAGATCAAGGTAAAGGCACTAGGTTCAATCTAAAAGGAGAAAGAGGAAAAAAAGGAGACCTCTTACAATATGAGACTACCTTTCCCCACTACCACCCCTCCACCACTTTGAGTCATCTCACTATGTAGCACAGGCTAGCAATGAACTCTCAACCCTCGTGTTTCATCCACCTGAGAGCTGAGATTATGGGAATGTGGCACTATGCCTGGTATAAACTGCAATTTTTTTTTAAGGATTCCTTGAGCTTCTGGGAAGACCACAGAAGGATAAACAGCAGCAAATCAGCCTCCCTGAGATTCTGAATCCAGACACTGAAATATAACAACTTCGGAAAGAAAAAGAGGAGGGAAGTGGATGTCCCAGATACAGGAAAGATCTCAAGGGAAAATTAAAACCCACAGGGAAAGTGAAAAGACAGACGGCAACACAGAAAAAGGAGATGGCAAACTGCACTTTCTCCTTGACTCTTGGCTAATGACATGAGAGAGGCGGCTTGAATCTACAGGTGCACCAGTCTTCTACAATTCTAAGTAGAATTAATAATTGTACAAAAAGATTAAAAGAATTATATATGAATCATGGTTTTAAAAGCTCACAGCTTCATCAATATAGACCACTCAATATAATAGAGTTAATACTTATAGGAAAAGTATCCCTTATCCAAAATGCTAGGAATTAAAAGTTTCCAACCATAAATGTTTCAGTTCAGAATATTTGAACAAAGAGGGGAAAGGCCCCAAATCTAAAATGCACAAGTCATTTATGTTTCATGTACACCTTGTATAGGCCCCAAATCTAAAATGCACAAGTCATTTATGTTTCATGTACACCTTGTATAAGTATTCATAGCTTGAAAGAAATTTTATATAGTATTTCTTGTGTACTTGCATTTTGTCTACAACCCATTATATGAAGACAGATATGGGATTGTCCATTCATGGTGTCCTCTCAGGATGCAAAATTCTGGATTTTGGAGTTCAAATTTTCAAATTAGGAATGCTCATTCTATTATTTTAGATAAAAAGGAAAAGTTCTAGATTATTTTTAAAGGGATAAATATTGCAAACATTTTTATAAAATGTACGTATGTACTGAAAGTTGTTTGAGAGGCACAAAATTTAAATTTTGCAATATGCAGAGTTCTAAAGACTGACTACACAACAGTATGAATACCCTTAACATTAAAATGTGTAATAAAAAATGGTTAAGATGGCTGTTTTATGTATATTTTACCATGAGTATTTTTAGAAGTCATTAAACAGTGTCTGTGGACAATTAAAAAGTCAGTTTTCTGCTAGTCACTAATCAACAAGCACCTACCTACACAGTCCTGAACATATCAACGGCTGCTAGGCATCAAAAGTGAAAGCAATCTGGTACTTGCCTCCTTTATATAATTTTTATTTTCCTTCATATCATTATTTTTCTCTTTCTAATTAGTCTTTCCTACTCATCTTTGCCTTTAACTTTATTATCTTTAACTAACGATGCTTTTGAAGAGTCACTTGTACACCCTACGATTTTTAAATGTTCTTGCTTTATCAGAACAAGAGAGAAGAGAGGTAAAAAGATGATGACACAACAGCAGTCTGTTCTGTATTAAGCCTCTATGCTGAGGATTGCAAATCTTCTAATCCTAAATATGTTAGATTTTAACCCATTTGGACAACCCAACAACATCTTAAATTCTGCTAGCAATAATTAAGTTCTTTGCCTGGTTCAAAAATCCCTTTCCAAATAAACAGGTATAGTGACACACACTTGTAATTCCAACCACTGGACAGGTAGATCAAAAATTTGAGGCCAGTCCAGGCAACTTACTTGAACCCCGTCTCAAAAAATGTTTTAAGGGTCAGGGATTTAACTCAGTGGTTCCGGCACCTGTCTTACAAGCACAAGGGCCCAGGTTCAATTCCTCTGTTAACCACATCCAATACTGGGCGTGGAGACTCATGCCTAGCAGCAACCAGTACCACATACCACAGTGCCGGGCATGGTGGCTCACGCCTATAATCCCAGCACGCGAGAGGCGGAGGCAAGAGGATTGCTGTGATGTGAGTCTGAAGCTGATTTCAGGGCCAGCCTGAACTACAAAGCAAGACCCTGTCTCAAAAAAAAAAAAAAATTTTTTTTAAGTATTGGAGGGCACAAGGCCCTGGGTTAAATCCGCAGTACTACAAAAATAAAACACAGTACTGAATTTTTTAGCGAGGTGTGGTGGTGCACAACTTTATTTTCAGCACTCAAGAGGCTCAGGCAGGAAGACTGAGGCCAGCTTGAATTACAAAGAGAAATCATAAGTCAGAAAGAAATTTTATATATATATATATATATATATATATATATATGTTTCCTTTCCATTAGTAACCCCAATTCAAACCACTTCTTCATCCCTACACTTCTAATGAATTACTGGCATGTCTTCCCTAACATCTGTTTTATAACCATTCTCCATTTTCTTTTGGCTATCATTTCCAAAGTCAAATGAACACCATCCTATAGCATCACTGCCACTTGATGTTTCTTGACTGCAAAAACATTCTTTAAGCAGTCCTATATATGATCAAGCTTCCAAAGCTATTAAACCTCCAATTTCTTCCTCATGTCCATAAGAACTTAGGTTCAGTCCAATCTTAAATATCCACAGTATTTGCCTATGCTATTCCAACCTTATATTGTAATACTTTGTCATCACAAAAATTCACAAATTCCATATGTAAAAATGTTTGTTGGCACTGGAATACAAATTAGGACCTTCATACTAAGCTACATTCCCCATATATATATTTGACACAGAGTCTCGCTCATCACTTAAGCTGTCCAGGCTGAGGTCAACTTTGCAATCCACCTTCCACAGCCTTCCAAGCCTCCTAGATTGCTGGGATTACGAAGATGCACCCCGTACATCCAGCTTAAACAAAGCTGAGTACTGAAACACCCCTATCAGATAGTACACTGTAGGTCACCAATACTCCTTCTTATATATATCAAAACAAAAAACTTAGTTTGTGTTAGTAAACTTTCCAGCACTAAATCAAAACACCTTAAATATACAACTTAAAGGAGAAAAAGGTTGTTTTGATTCAATTTCAGATGTTTCAGTTTCATGGCTGGCTGGCTCCAAGGAAAAAATATTATGGAAGGGCATGATAGAGAAAATCTCTTTACCTCATGACAGTAAGCAAGCCAAGTAGGCAAAGTAAAGCCAAAGAGAGAGGAAGGGGCCAGGGAAAAGACTATATATATACTCTTCCAGCTTACATGACCTACTTCCTTCAACCAGACCCAGCTTCTTAACAGCTCATGCAGCTATGAACTCATCAGTATGTTAATCCATTGATGAGGTTAGCACTCTAGGACTTAATCACTTTCCAAAAGTCCCACCTCTGAATACAAGAGCCTTTGAAGGATCATTTTTTTATCCAAACCAAGCACAGCAATCCAGATAACATTAGGAAAAGGTATTTCTCTTAAAAAAAAAAACAACTACTACCATCACTTAACTTTTTAGTGTTCCATTCTGCTACATAATGTGTAACATGACAAATGTTATATACACTATATACAGTATGTTTTTATATATATACACACACACTACATATCCAAACACAAAAACAAGTACATATGTAAGTATAACTTTCTTAATCAAGAAAATTCTATGATTACATTGAACTTTATTTACTTTTAATTTTCACAACAAACTCTAAATAAGACATACTATCCTTCCAATATGAATCTCTCCAAAAAGTAAAATAAAACCCTGAAGTGTTTACATCATTAAAGTTAATATCTTTCCCAGAAATATTCCTCAAAAATCAATAGAGAATTCTGTTCCTTCCCAGGTACTCAATGATGCCCTTTGCTTGACTGCTTTTAAAATACCTTCAAGGTACTTGGGATTTTTTTTTTCTTTTTTTTGAGACAGGGTCTCTTTTTGTAGTTCAGGCTGGCCCTGAGCTCAGCCTCAAACTCACATCACAGCAATCCTCCTGCCTCTGCCTCCCGAGTGCTGGGATTACAGGTGTGAGCCACCATGCCCAGCACTGGTACTTGGGAATTTAAAAGAATTAAAATTGCTTGAATACGATTTTTGGAACTTCACCACACTTTTTTAATGAAAGAAGAGGGTTACACTTAAAATGACAGCCTTAAGAGTTACTAATTCTTATATCTATTCCTGAATTTAGGTTTAGAGTGTCAAACTTCTAGATTTTCATACACTAAAAAGTCTCTCTCAGGGTTCTGACTTCAGCAAAGCTAAAACAACATACCATCCATCAGCAGTGCTCATTTTCATGTTTTTGATTACTCTGTCCAAACATTTAATAGCTAAATCTTATTATTTCTTTCACACACTATAGAAATGATCCCTCAAAGTATAGCCTTTATTATTTCTTTCAGAATTAACCTGTTTGAGGATTTTGCACAATTCACCTTTGGATTATAGTATTTTTCTTAAATGACCTCTCTTTATGTATAAAGGATTTCACATATAATATTAAAGCATGCCTTTTCATAGTCTATATTCATCTATGAAATTTTTTATGGTTTTTGATGTAAAAGGTTCTGTATTTTCTCAACATGAACATCTTTACAAAAGAGTATATGCTTTAGGTTCGGGAGGGGGGAAAAAAAAAACCTGAACTCCAGATCTGCTTAAATATTCACCAATATTTACTTGTGCTACAATTCAAGGACATAGTTGCAGTTTTTTTTTCTATGCAATTTTGTGCTGGCCCAACATGCATCTGGTTCTCTAATTCCCCCTTGTCTCATGAACCTCATTTAAAAAACAAACACACATAAAATTCTGTTCCTGAGATTTTTATTTGATAAAAAGCTTTCCAGCAATATCCTAGAAATAAGTAACAGGAATGCTAAAATACTCTAGGTGCAAGGGTAGCTAAAGCCTCTCAGAACAGTTGTTCACCAGCTTTAAATACCCTTAATAGTTTCTCCCAACAATTAGTACAAACTATCAATTTTCCATTCCTCAACAATTACTCCTCCTGTAAACTAAAAATAGAAGATACAACATGGCAGAGGTAGGAAATCACACAAGTCCTTAATGTAAAACTAACCTAGCAAGGAAGTTACCAAGTAAGAGGAGTAGAGCCTGAGAATGGACAGCAAAACTCAGAAAGACAGAGAAAATACATTTGGTATTATGAACAAAAAGCCTGTAGTTACCTGAGTGTTGGCTCTAGAATTCTCATCCAAAGAACAGAACACCAAGTCAGAAGGGCCATGCAAGATAGTTGGGATGCCTTCCCTCCCAGTAATACCAACAGCTTAATGTGCTAATGCCTTGTGTTTAAGTGTAAACTAAAATATAATCATGAACTATGTTTTCAATGGGTTTTTATTGATTGCTTTGACACAGTGGTCTTGCTGTGTCATCCATGCTGGCCTTGAATTTATAATTCTCCTGCCTCAGTCTCTCAAGTGTGAGGATTCCAGGCATAATCCACTAGTGCCCAATTTAAAGTGTGATGTTTTTTCCTCCTAGTACCAGGATTCTAACTCAAGATTTTAGGTTTGCCAAGCAGGCATGGCACTGAGCTACACCTCTCAGTTTAAACTATTATTTTAAAACTTAGCTTGAAGGACAAAAATATTGCTCTTATTATGATGTCAATGAGTGAAAAAGAAAGAAATCTAAGTATTTAACCAACAAGCAGATCGAATTCAATCAACTTAGGAAACACAGATTTCAGTCAAGAATTTAATACATGGTATTCAATAAACAGTTATCCAATATATAGGCCAAAATCAAATTACCATCACATCCTGATCTCAAATTCTACATTTTCAAAGAAAGTAAACTCATATAAACTCAGTATATCTGGAAAGGAAAAAAAGCAAAAAAGATGATGAACATATGTCTATATTAAAATGAATACCATTTGAAAGAAGTATTTTAATCACAACAAATGTAAATGAGATAAATATGCTAGGCAAAAAACTGCCAATAGATTGTGCCATGTATTAGACATACCCAAGTGTAATACACAAGGATTTAAAGAAAAAAATACAGAAATACTATGCAAATATTTCCAAAAGAAATTTCACATGCCCAGATGTAAATTATAATTAAGGCCCAGAAATAAAGACAACTGTTACATGAATAAAAGTATTTAGCAGTAATGTAAAGAGTTCAGAAACACAACTGACAGTGATGGAAGCACTAACAAAATGAGCAAAACTAGTCAAAATATGGTGGTAAGCCAATAAAAGTTACTTCTATTATTTTGTTTTCCATTACCAGGAATCAAACTTGGGACCTTGTGTACCTACCAGGCACGTGCAGTGCCACTGAGATACATCCCTGAGCCTAAGTTACATATTAAAAGAAATTAGATTCCAATATCTGTATATATAAAAATCTATTCCCATTCCCACTTCTCTCCTAAATGTAAAAGGCAAAACTAGCTAAATTTTTAAGAGGAAAATATCTTGGACAGCAGGATGAGGTAAGACTTATGTAAAAATAGGGAGAAAAAAGTATGTCATAAAAAAATTGGATATGATTAATTCAAATACATCAAAGTTCAAGACTATGTCGGTGGGTGTGTATGCAGCATGCTTAGCTCTTAGGAAAACCTGTAAAATAAAAAAAAAAAAAAGGCAACAGCACATTTATAAGTACTAAATAGAAAGGGAAAAAAGTTTATCTACAATTCCAAGCAAAATAATCTTTCAAGAATGTGAATGAAGTTGGACATGATGACACATGCCTGTAACAGGAGGATCACAAGTTCTAGCCCAGCCTGGGCAACTCAGTGACTCAGTGAAACTTCGCCTGAAAATAAAATGTTTAACAGGTCAGAGATACAGTTTAGTATGAAGACCTGGGTTGAAATTAGCAGGACTTCTCCAAAAAAGATAGAGAAGAAAAAAGAGAGAGAGAGAGAGGATGATGAAACTACACTTTTTTAGGGGCTAGGGATTTAGCTCAGTGGTTCTGACACCGGCCTTGCAACTACAAGGTCTTGAGTTTGATCCCTGGTAACCACTTACAATATTGGGCATGGTGACTCATGCCCACCAGCAATCAGTACCACACATACTACAATGCACGGTGTGGTGGCTCCTGTAATCCCAGCACTTGGGAAGCAGAGGCAGGAGGATTGCTGTGAGTTCAAGGCTGAGCTCAGGGCCAACCTAAACTATAAAGCAAGACCCTGTCTCCAAAAAACTAAAAAAAAGGAAGAAAGTATACCTTTATGGATAGGTAGAAGTTGAAATAACTTATCCATTAGGCTCACAGTCTAAAAAATGTTAAAAGAAATACTTGAACAGAAGAAAAACTACACCGAATTGAAATACTTATCCATACAACAGAATGGAGTGTAGTAAAAACAGCAGCTACAAAGGTAATTACAAAAAATAGTTCTCTTAATTTCAAAGTCTCCTTAAAATACAATTATACAAAGAAATCTAACCACTAAAAAACATCTTATGAATAAATGAGTTTAACAAGGTCACAGAATACAAATTCAAATTCAACTTAGAAAAATGCCATTTACAATAGCTCCAAAATGGTGAAATATATTATTCTTTAAAATGTGCAATAAAATCCTTATGTGCTCGAAAACTATAAAATACTCATTAAAAAAAAGCAAAGATCTAAGTAAGCACAGAGATATATACATGAATTGGAAAGCTTGACTGCATTAGGATGAGACCTCTCCCCCGATTTATAGATTTAATGAAATTCTAGTCAAACTCCAGCAGGACTTTTTACAGATAAGAGGACCACAAAACTCATAAAAAGCAAAAGGACTAGTATAACCCAAAATATAAGGTTAGAGGACTCGCATGTTATAACTTCAAGATTACTAAAAAGCTAAAGAAATGAATTAAAACTCCAATGAGATACTACTATATGCCTTTTTTAATTAATTCCTAAAAATTTCAGAAAGTGATAATACCAAATACTGCTAAGAATGCAGAACAAGGGGAATTCATACATAAGGCTTATGAGAATGCTAAATGATAGTTATTCTGGAACATAAGTCAGCAATAAAGTACAAAGTTAAACATAACATCCATCATGTGACCCAGCATCCCACTCCAAAATATTTACACTATAAAAGTGAAAATTTATACATGATTGTTTACAGGAGCTTTATTCACCATCATTGAAAACTGAAATAATCCAAATATTCTTCAATGGGTAAATAAATTCTGGTAAATAGGATACTATTTAACAATAGAAGGGAATGTGCTAGTGATGCAACATGTGAGAATCACAAAGGTATTATACTATCTGAAAGAAGTAAATCCACACCACTGTATGTATGATGCTGAAACTGAGCCACCAAAAATGTGTGAAATTAAATGTATGTAAATTACATTTCAATAGCATCTATTTTTTAAAAAGAAATTTAAAGTAAAAATATCAACAATGTACCATGGGTTTATAACATACATAAAAGTAAAACGAGTAGGGCACTATAGCACACATCTATAACCCACACACATAAGAGGCTGACAGGAAGATTGTGAGGCCAGCCTAAACTGAGGTACATTAGGGAGATGTGTCTTAAAAAGGAGGATGAGGGCCAGGCAGTTAGCTCAGTGGTTCCAGCACCTGCTTTGCAAGCACAAAGGCCCGGGTTCAGCCCCCAATAACCACATACCACAATGCCGGGCGTGGAGGCTCAAGCAGAGGCAGGAGGATTGCTGTGAGTGTGAGGCTGGCCTGGGCTATATAGTGAGCTCAGGGCCAGCCTGAACTACAAAGTGAGACCCTGTCTCAAAATAAATAAATAAACAAATAATAAGAAAAAATAATAAGGTCCATATTAGGCATAGCATGGCATACTGCTATTTAAAGGTAGACTCTAAGTAAAAAGTTACAAGCCTTTTTTTTGTATATATCAACAAGATGATTCTAAAAATTATAAGGAAAGGCTAAAAAACCAAATACGGAAAACATTTAAGAAAAAGAACAAAGTCAAAGGATTTGTATTATCCAACTTCAAGATTTCAACATAATAAGCTATAATAATCAAGACAATAAGGTATTGGTAAAGGCACAAAAAATATACACCAACAGAATCCAGATACTGAGCCTAAGAAATAGTCCACTAACAAATTCTCACTGGTGAATGTGGCGTAGTACATCCCTAAAATGTATCAAGAAACTCAATTTTTTTTTTAAAAAAAAGTAATCAACTAGGTTTTGACAAGTTACAGAGAAAACTCAATGGGGGGGGGGGCTCTCTCTCAAAAGTCCTAACAAAAAAAAAAAAAGATGAGGGAGAGAGACACGACATACATGCTTCATGAAGATGAGGTAAAGATATCTGCAGACATGTGAATATAATAGGCCTACATGCAAAAAAGAAAATGCACTGAAAAGAAAGATCAGAATCTTGATGTGGTGACACCTGACTATGATCCCAGCACCCTGGCTGGGTGAAGCAAAAGGATCTCAAGCTCAAACCTACCCTAAGAAACTTAGCCAGATCTGACTCAAAAAATAAAAGGAATAAGGGTATAGCTCAGAGCAAAGGTCTCAAGTTCAATCACTATTATTGCTTTTTTATTTTTTTTTAATAAAGGAATCCGGAGGAGGTACAGGCTATAAGAATTTTGCACTGCTTAACAAAAAGGAGTAGGTACTAATGGGGGGACACTCTACTAGGGATTAAACAGGCAGTCTACCACTGAGCTACATCCCCAGCCTCTTCTAATTCTTTATTTTGACACAGTATCTGGCTAAAATGCTACCCTCACACTTACTATCCTCCTACATTAGCCTCCCAAGTAGATAGGATTACAGGCATGAGCCCCTATGCCCAGTCTACCTTAGACTTTAATGAGTCAAAAGAATATTTTTACCAGGCATGGTGACGCACACCTGTAATCCCAGCACTTTGGGAGGTTGAAGCAGGAGGATTGCCTGGGCTACACAGTGAATCCAAAACCATCCTAAACTAAATAGCAAGACCTTGTCTCAAAAAAAACCCAAAAGTTGTAATCCCTAAAGCAGCTAGACTCAGGGTGTGAATCACAGATAATTGAAGATATCGCAAACTTTCATTTCTGCTAGATCAAAATCATGGTAATAATTCTATGATGCTATTTCTCTTTTTAGTAGTACTGACATTTAAAATGATGATACAAAAGCAATGGTAAGAAAAACTATTAAGATTCTAGCAAGAAACAAGGCAGAGGCATTAAACTAAATATCAAGGTAATCACCATATTCTTTACCAAGCACTTGAAATTTTATGCTTATTTTTCAATGTCAGTTTCATTTAAGAATATCCTAAATCCTCCTCCAGCCAAGATGTTAAAAGGAAATAAGACCAAAGGGAAGAAGTGGCCCAGGTCCTTGCTGTTGTGAAGAAGAGCACAAGAGGGTAGCAAATCCTCTGAGCAAAGAGCCAAGAACATGGGTACTAGACAAGATATCCAACCCAAAAGTGACCTCACCAACTTTGCCAAAAGACTGTCTGCTAAAAGCAGCTCAAAGTGCTTCCTACAAATAACCAGTTCTCCCAGGCCATGAGTCACCAAATAGCTACCCAAACTGCTTAAATCAATCCACAAGTACAGACCAGACAAAAAACAAACCACCACACATACATATACAAAGACAACTGACCCACACTAATAGGAAGCGACTGGGAAAGAGACTGTTCCCTCCTATTAAGAGCATCCAGTCTTGTGGGCCTGGGGTGTAGCTCAGTGGTGACACACCTGCCTGGCAGGCTCAAGGTCCTGAGTTCGTTCCCAGCACTGTGGGGGGAGCCACCAGTCCTTCCTTGAGCAGGAGTTAATACTTTACCACCTTGGCAGAGAATAAGAAGAACAAACTGATAAAGACTGCTCATGATATGGATCTTATCCAGCTGGTTGTCTTCTAGTATGTACAGGAGTTCCCTAAGGCTTTAGAAAAGACTGAAATATTTAACTTACAGGAAGATGACTACTACTGTCACACAGGTTAACTCAGAAGATAAGTAACTCTGGCAAAACTGCTAGATGCTATCAAGACCAAACACAACATAGATAAGGGGGGATTCACCATCAATGGGAAGGCAATGTTCTAGCTCTAAAATCTGTATTGCCAAGCTGCAAAAAGGCAAAAGCTGGGGCTGGGGATTTAGCTCAGTGGTTCCAGCATCTGCCTGGCAAGTATGAGGTCCTGAGTTTGATCCCCGGTAACCACATACCACAATGCTGGGCATGGTGACTCATGCCTGTAATTCCAGCACTTGGGAGGCAGAGGCAGGACGATTGCTGTGATTTTGAGGCTCACCTGGGCTACATAGTGAGCTCAGGGCCAGCCTGACCTACAACGTGAGACACTGTCTCAAAAAATAAAAATTAAATTAAATTTAAAAAAAAGGCAAAAGCTAAAAAACTTGCCAACAAACTGGGTTAAATGTACACTGTGGGGCCAGGCATAGTAGCCCATTACTGTAATCCTAGTACTCCAAAGGCTGGAGTAGACAGACTGCCACAAATTCAAAGCCAGTCAAAGCTACACAGTGAGCTCAAGGCTATCCTGCACTACAAAACAATACCCTGTCTAAAAGCACACACAAAAACAAGTATACTGGAGAGTTTTCTATACACAAAATAATTAAAAATTTGCTCTTCAAAAAAAGTATTTTTGATGAAGTTGCAAAACTTCATTTCATTAAATGTTAACCCTTGATTATACATTATTTTAATTATCTATGTGATGAAATAAAATGTCTTTAAAGCATTTCTGTTCCATGCTGAAGTGGAATGGCTTCTCTGTACTGAAGGAAAATAGTAAATTATAAAATTAGCAATCCTTTTTACATAGAACCACACTTTTAACTCAAATGATTAACAAATTACATTGATTTAGATTTCAGTATTTAGAAGATATCTTCTCAGAAATGAGCCTGACATTCAACAGAAGCACCTAACAATATTTGTTCCCAATAATCAAATTTGAGGTGCAGTGGTATGTGTCAGTAATCCCAGTACTTAGGAGGCACAGGAAAGATGTCAAGAGTTCAAGGCCAGCCTGTACTACAAGAGTGAGACCTTCTCTCAAAAACACAAAAAATGGCAGGTGTTGATGGTTCACACCTATAAACCCAGCACTTGGGAGGTTGAGGCAGGAGGATTGCCATCAGTTCCAGGCCAGCCTGAACTACATACCAAAACATTGTCTCAAAAAAAAAAAAAAAAAAAAAAAAAAATCAGGTCGAGAAACGGCGACTGTGCCACCCAATCTGTGCCAGGGTTTGAGCTTACTGGCCTCCAGGCCCACGCACGAAGAGCGCCCAGGAACTGAGTTTAGCAGTGGGTGGCTCGGGAACGGCGACTGCGTCACCGAATCTGCATCACCAAATCTGCGTCACCAAATCTGCGCTGGGGTTAGAGCTAACCGGCCTCCAGGCCCATGCCAGAAGAGCACCCAGGGACCGAGGTTAGCACCGGGCGGCTCGGGAAACAGTAATTGCGCCACTGAATCTGTGCCGGGATCAGAGCTTACTGGCCTCCAGGCCCACGCCGGAACAGCGCCCAGGCACTGAGTTTAGCAACGGAAGGCTCAGGAAATGGCGACTGCGTCACCGAATCTGCGTCACCGAATCTTCATCAGCGAATCTGCATCACCGAATCTGCGCCAGGGTTGGAGCTTACTGGTTTCCAGGCCCACGCTGGAAGAGCGGCCAGGGACGGAGGTTAGCAGGTCAGAGTCTGACTTTCTCCACGGCAACTGCAGAAGCACATCCAGCAACTTGTATTGGTGAGTAGGTGGGCCTGTTGGAACATCAGCCTCTACCATTGCAGCTGCACAGGGCCTACAGCCTACTGGCCTCCAGGCCAACTGCACAAGTAAGCCCAGAGACTCTGTATTGGTGAGCAGGCTGGCCCACTGGAACCTCAGGCAGCGTGATTGTAGCAGTTCAGGAGCTAGAGACTTCCTTGGCAGAAGACCGAATTATAGACCTAGAAGACAGATCTCAACCAATGAACTGGAAAGGCATAATCTATGGAAAAAAGCAAGCGATAAAAGTCAATCCAACAGCTCCTAGATGATTCAAAGAAGAATAACATAAGATTGATTCAAGTCACTGAGGAAGCAGGAGACAATGCTAAAGACATCAAAAAGCTATTCACAGAAATAATGGCAGAAAACTTCACACAAAAAGGGAAACAATTGGACATACAAATATATGAAGCATACAGAATGCCACATGCCCGTGACATGAAAAAATCTACACCTAGGCATATAATCATAAAAGTATCAGATATCAAAAAAAGGAATGAAATACTGAAAGCAGCCAGAGAAAAGAAAACAGTTACATTCCAAGGGAAGCCCGTCAGGATCACAGTGAACTTCTCAACTCAGACACTCAATGCAAGAAGAGCCTGGAGTGAAGTCTTCTAAGCCTTAAATGAAAACAACTTCCAACCCAGATGAATGTATCCTGCAAAACGATCCTTCAAAACTGACGGGGAAATAAGATAGTTCCATGACAAAGAACAACTGAAAAACGTCACAAATACGAAACATATGCTCCAAAACATTTTAAAGAATATCTTGGAGAAAAAGAAGGAAAGTTACAAATCCATGAGAACTAACCGAGTCAACCCATGGGACCAAACAAGAAACTGATGGGAAAAAGGCAAAAGTAGAATAACACAGCCAAGAACAGAAAAACATGGCAGCATTAAATTTACCTATATCAGTCATAGCCATTCATGTCAATGGACTCAACGCGCCAATTAAGAGATACAGACTGGCAGAGTGGATCAAAAAGCAAAATCCTACAATCTGCTGCATACAAGAAACACACCTAATTCAGAAGAAACCCATGGACTGAAAGTAAAGGGATGGAAAACAATACTCCATGAGACAGGAAACAGCAAGAAAGCAGTAGTGGCGATTTTATTTGCAGACAAAATAGACTTCAAGCCAAAACTGATAAAGAGACATAAAGATGGACACTATCTTTTAGTTCAGGGAAAAATCTAAGAGACAGAAATCACAATCTTAAATATCTATGCTCCAATTTCTAATGCACCCAATTATATAAAACAAATATTTTTTTACCTTTATTGGCACATTAAATATACACATCATGATTGCACTCCATAATGGGGATTTGTACCAGTATAAGACACAACTTAATTCTCATTTTTTCCCATAGCCCTACCCACCCTACCACCCCCCATATACATAAAATTTGATTCCTTTAAAACAAATATTAACACACTTGAAAAACCAGATAAACTCCAATACAGTAATAGTAGGGGACCTCAATACCCACTGTCACAAAGAGACAGATCGACTACACAAAAAGTAGCTAAGGAAATCCTTGAGCTCAAACAGACTCTTCAGCAAATGGACTTAATAGATGTCGAGACTATTTCACCCCACAAAGTCAGAATATACATTCTTCTCAGCTGCTCATGGATCATTCTCCAAAATAGACCATGTGCTCGTTCATAGAAGAGGTTTAAGCAAATATAAAGGGATTGAACTTATCCCTTGTATACTGTCAGAACATAGTGCCCTGACATTGGAGCTGAATAGCAAAAGAAAGACCAGAATCCTCACAAACACATGGAAACTGAACAACACTCTGCTGACCAACCAATGGGTCACAGAAGAAATTAGCGAAGAACTTGAGCAGTTCTTACAACTAAACGATAACCCCAGTACAACATATAGAAATTTATGGGACACAATAAAAGCAGTTCTATGAAGAAAATTCGTAGCAGTGAAAGCCTACATCCAGAAAACGGAGCAACCTCAAATAAACAATTTAATGCTGAATCTCAAGCGGCTAGAAAGAGAGGAGCAAAACAAACCCAAAGCTCGCACGAGGCAAGAAATTGTAAGGATCAGGGCAGAAATTAATGCAATAGAAACCAAGAGAATGGTTCAAAAAAATCAATGAATCCAAAAGTTGGTTCTTTGAGAGGATAAAACAAAATTGATAGACGCTTAGCCAACCTCATTAAACAAAGGAAGGAAAAGGCCCATATCTATGCTATTAGGTATGAGAACGGAGAAATTACTACTGACCCAGAGGAAGTCCAGAGGATAATAAACACCTACTTTGAAAATTTATACTTCAATAAAATGGAAAATGTAAAAGAAATGGATAGATTTCTAGACACATATGAACTCCCAAAGATGAATAAAAAAGATATAGAAATGTTAAATGCCCCAATAACAATCTGTGAAATTGAAAATGTAATTAATAACCTGCCAACAAAGAAAAGCCCTGGACCTGACGGTTTTACTGCTGAAATCTATAAAACTTTTAAAGAAGAGTTAGTGCCTCTACTTCTGAAACTCTTCAATGAAATTGAAAGGAAAGCAGTACTCCCAAACTCATTCCTGGAAGCAACCATTACACTGATTTCAAAAGCAGAGAAAGACCCAACCAAAAAAGAGAACTACAGGCCAATATCTCTAATGAATATTGATGCAAAATTCCTCAACACGATCCTGGCAAACAGAATACAGAGAATTATCGAAAAGATTATAAACCCTGACCAAGTTGGATTCATCCCAGGGATGCAAGGATGGTTCAGCATACGTAAATCAAATAATGTTATACACTATATTAACAGGCTTAAGGACAAAAATCATATGGTCATCTCAATTGATGCAGAAAAAGCGTTTGACAAAGTACAACACAATTTATGCTCAAAACTCTACAGAAGATCATAATAGATGGTCTGTATCTCAAGCTAATAAAAGTTATCTACGAGAAACCTTCAGCCAGTATCATACTAAATGGTTCAAAATTGAAACCTTTCACACTAAGATCAGGAACAAGACAAGGGTGTCCTCTCTCACCACTTCTGTTCAATATAGTTCTGGAAACATTAGCCATAGCAATTAGGCAAGAGAAAGAAATAAAAGGAATAAAGATTGGAAAAGAAGAAGCTAAACTGTCATTATTTGCTGACGACATGATACTCTATCTAGAGGATCCTAAAAACTCAATTAAAAAACGGCTGGACCAAATTGCCAATTTTAGCCACGTAGCTAGTTACAAGGTCAACATTCAAAAATCAATAGCCTTCGTATACACAAACAGTAGACCCACTGAGAAATTGGAGAGTCAGTCCCTTTCACAATAGCACCCCAAAAAATAAAATAACTAGGAATCAATCTAACAAAGGAAGTGAAAGACCTCTACTCTGAAAACTATAGCACTCTGAAAAAGGAGATAGAAGATGATATCAAAAAATGGAAAGACGTACCTTGCTCCTGGGTAGGAAGAACCAATATTGTCAAAATGGCTACACTCCCAAGACTACTCTACACATGCAGTGCAATCCCGATTGAAATCCCAACAGCATATTTCACAGATGTAGAGAAAATAAATCCAAACTTTCATCTGGAACCACAAAAGACCTAGAATAGCCAAAGCAATTCTAAGCAAAAGGCACATGGTGGGGGGTATTACTGCTCCGAACCTGAAACTAAACTATAAAGCCACCGTGATAAAAAC
>PVIR01016566.1:0-36430 GCA_004026965.1 Petromus typicus | reverse complement strand
AGATGAAGCCGTGGGACTGGCCCGTGCCATGTGAAAACAGGCATACACAACAAGCCCACAGCAGGAAGGACTTTCCCAGACGGAGATCTGCCTTGCCCCGCACAGGGCATGAAGCCACCCTCTCTCCCAGGAAAGACACATGGCGGCCGAGACTGTTCTTATAGGGACTTTGATGACCCTGTTCTCCAACACAACTCATATACATCTTTTTTTTTTTTTTAAGGTTTTTTGAGACAGGGTCTCACTTTGTGGTTCAGGCTGGCCCTGAGCTCAGCCTCAAGCTCACATCACAGCAATCCTCCTGCCCCTGCCTCCCGAGTGCTGGGATTACAGGTGTGAGCCACCACTCCCGGCACTGTGGTATGTGGTACTAGTTGCTGCTGGGCATGAGTCTCCACACCCAGTATGGAATGTGGTAACCGGGGAATCGAACCCGGACCCTTGCTCTTGGAAGACAGGCGCCAGAACCACTGAGCTAACTCCCCGGCCCCCTCCAACACAACTCATCTACATCTTAATGGTAACCCACTAAAGTAGGCCGTGCCTAAAGATGAGGGAGTCCAAAACATAGTATTATTTGAAGTAGTAAAACTTTTTTGTAAAAAAATCTTAAGAAAACATGGAAAGCTTTATGATAGAGCTCTTTGTGACTATGCCAAGCAGGAAAAAAAAGTCACAAAAGGGTAGCTAATGTCTTGATTCCATCCATGTGGGGCACACAGAGTGGCAGAGTGAGTGCCAGGGCCAGGGAGGGGTAAGTGAGGAATTACTGTTAAAGGTCCAGTACTGCAGTTTGGTATAAGAGTTTAACCTTAATAGTGGCCAGGATAGGTTTTTAGTGTAAAATTAACTTTGTCCCCTATAAAGGCAACACTTTTCCAAGAATCCTGTCAAACTGAATGTAGTATCACATACCTATAATTTCAGCACTTGTGAGGATGAGGCAGGAGGACTCCTGCAAGATCCAGGCCACCCTTGGCTACATAGTTCAAAATGAACCTGACCTACAGTAGTGAGTCTCCTGAAGCAGGTGTCAAAGCTTTTTACCACCCTTTGATTCTCATTTCCCTTGAGGCCGGTACGGAATTTGTCTCCCTGCCTTCCTACAATTAGGAATCATGGCAGAACTGGTTTATCCAGCAAATGTAGTTGGGAGCATGTAAGTGCTGGTGGCCATCTCTCTGGCCCTGCTTTCCCTTCCTGTGGTGACAGTGTGTTATAAAAAAGCAGAAGAGCTGGGAAGGCTGGGCTGACAAAGGAAAAGTGACCTGGCTTTTTGCATGAGCAAGAAATAAACTGCAGTGTGAGCTGCTAAAATTCTGACTCATGAGTTACACAGCAGGAGCTGTCCACAGGTCGTCAGTGTACTGGTGTTGTAGATACCTCTTAATGGCCGGCATGTGCATGCACCTGGCCCATAAACACACATCTAAAAATAAGTCATAAAGGAAACTATCCATTTGCCCTGACATGAAGAGCAGAAACAAGCAAACAAATGTTTACAGAGGCAAACCATCTTTTAAGACCCACTTCTTTTGATGACAAGCTGGATCAGGGGAATTTAACTTAGAAGGGATTATCCTTCCCTCCACGCACATCTAGACTGAAAATGGCAAATTAGCACAAATGCTCAGGATACAGGTGTCACAGCAGAAAAGTGCACCCCTGGCAATCTAAAACCTGTCTGCGAGGACCTGGCACTTGCTGGGCAGGCACTGGAACCACTGAGCTAAATCTCCAGCTCCTAGAGGGACTTCTGATAGTGACTGCTCCCAACTTGCCTCAAAAATAGGGAGTCTCTTGCTGTGGCCCAGGTAGTCCCGGGTGGTAAAAAGGGATTTCAAAGAAGCATGGAGGTTGTGAGCAAATCATTCACATCCATGATGCCTGTTTTGTTTTTTTGTTTTGTTTTGTGTTTCCTGAGAGAATTTACCTGCCATTAGCCCTGAAAGGTACCGGCAACTCTAAAGACAAAATTTCTCTACCCAGCCAGACCAAGACCTTCACAGCATCAGCTGTTTCCCATTCTCTTTCTTCGAACTGCTGCTCTTCTCTGGCCTTTGCATGGCACCTGTGAATGGAAGGAGTGTCTCGAGGGAGTGAACAGTTTCCCACATTGGCAGTGTCATCACGTCAGGCCTCAAAGGTGCAGCCTGATAGCCTGATGGACCATTTGAACAAGATGTGGTTTTTTGTTGCATTTTAGTCTGAGTACTGGACATTGAACCCAGGACTTTGGCACTGAGCTACATCCCAACCCATTTTTAAAATGTTGAGACAAATTTCTTCATGCTCAGGACAACTGTGGAGTCACAGCGCATCTCTGGCGCAAAGAGGGAGCCTGGCAAGCAGCACAGGATGAGGAGACTCCTCAGGATGTTTCCTCCTGACAGATGTCTGGTGTGGCCGTGAGCAGCTTCCGGGTTGTGTGCAGGATTTGGGAAGAGTGAGGAGAGGTGCTGCAGGAAGGAGGAGAGGAAAAGACAAAACACCAGGAAGTAACTGAGGGATTTACCTCCTCATGCTTCCTGCCCAGCCTTGAGGCGAAGGCAGAGAATTTATTTACCCAGCAATGAGCAAATCCTTCCAGGTGAGGGAAAGTGCCCCAGCCTGGCCATCCCGAGCCGCCGCCCCACTGAGGCGAGGCAGGGCAGGTCACAGCAGCTGCAGGCCAGAACCTCTGCGGGGCGAGGCCACCCACCAGCACCCAGCACAGATGTTCACTGAGCCAACAGCCTACAGAGGCCTGCTACGGGGCATTGTGTACTGCAGACTTCATCTTTGGGGAGAATTGAAGCCCCGCTTAGCTGGGTTATCGAGGGAGCCAGACCAGGCCTCAGGCAGTAGCTTCTGTCCCATCCCCCTTGTCACTATTATACCCAGATCGCACGAGTTCCCCAAAAACACCACATCACCAAGTCTTGCTGAGTGGTCACTTTGGCACATCCTGCATGGGTGTATGTTCAGCTCTGGACTGAAGACAGCCAACAGACGGAACTATCTGCAGAAGTGCTGTCATGCTTGTTCGGATTTTCTTTGTGTTCCACTTTTTTTTTTTTTAACACACTTCCTGTGACCTGTCAATGTGGACCGGAGTAAGTCTGCTGTGGAGCCAGCTAGAAAGACCAGGAAACTGGGTGTGAGTCCACAAGCCAGGAAAGTGCCCCTGCCTGCTGGATTTGCAGTGCTAGTGTAGCAAAGCCGTTCTCTGACGTGCTCAGAAGGGGTGGGGGACGTGGGTGGGCTCAGGTCTCTAGGGCCTGTCAGGCTAGGTGTGCTCCTGGGCACCTCAGAGATGAGTCCCCTCCTCTCCACTCCACCACAATTTCCCAGGAGAGAAAAATAAATGACACGGAGGGAATTAAAGAAAAAATATTTTAACAAGAACACAATGCATAATTTTTATAACTGGTTTGGACAGAGAATTTAGAACCAAGTTTCCAAAGCAACATTAAGTAAGCCTTATGCTAAAGGAAGAAGACTGATTATCAGAGCCAGGCTGTGCTGGACATGGCGGGCACTCTTGGTTTTCTAATCCAGGCCTGTTTGTTCTCAACCCCTTTTCCTCTTGTCAGTTTCAACCAAAGAGTCTGGAAAAGTCTGTTGAACTCATGGAAACCTGGTAACAGTTCTGGCCAGTGAGTCTTAAGTTGAAATTTGTCTTTAGAGCTTTTAAGGTTTTCTTATAAAAGGCACGGGAACAGCTGGGTTGAATTCTTGCTGCCTTGAATGTCAGTCTCAGCTGAGGCAGTTTGTAGTCATGAGATGAGAAGCTAGCGTAGGAAAGATAACTAAGAGAAGGAAAGTGCTGGCTTGGGTTCGTGGTGACATTGCCGAGCTGCTACCCCAGCTCTGGATGGCTACACTGAAACTTCTTGTTAAGACTTGGATATTGATGTGTCTGTCACTTTCATCACTGCTGGGATAAAATACCCAAAACCCACGAATGAAGGGGAAAATTTTCATTTAGCTCATTTTAAATCCATAGCATGCGGGCTCCAAGGCAGGAAGGCATGGCAGAGGGACTGGTGGATGCAGGCTGCTCCCCTCTGATGGCTGTGAGTGAAAGGAGGGAAAAGGAGGGAGATACACTACTTCTTTCCAACCAGGCCCCGCCCCCAACAGCACATTTAACTATTTCTCCCCCGTGATTCAGTCACCCTTCACAAGCCTCACCTATGAGGACAAGAAGCTCTTGGGGAACATCCAGATGTAAAAAACCATGACAGTTTGCTGTTAACTCCAGCCAAAGCATTCCAAACTGATACACTGGCTGTCATAGACTAATATGTTTAGGCTTAACTGATTTTACTCAAAAGAGAATCGACACATAGTAATTTGTACTCCCACTCTATTTTTCAAAACTATATAGGGAAGTAAACTTTAGGAGCATTTTCATAAAAACAACACATCCTGTGACCCCTTGCTCATACCCTACCGCCCTCTATTTGCACATCCCCCATCCCCCAGGACAACTGTTCCTGCATAAGATGGCATTAAGCACTCAGCACAGCTCCAAGGGCCAGGCAGGTCTTCTGGATGTTGAGCCAAAGCTTGTCTTCCTGTAAGTTTTTATGCTTCTCTCTGGAGTGTGCAAGCCTTGTTAGAAAAGCATGCATTTTCTCCATGCATGAATCTGGGAACCCCAAGAGAAGGGTCCAGGACAGGAAGGACAGCGCTGCCTGTCCCATGTGTGAATGGCTACACGTGGGTCCCCTGTTCATGCAGTGCTGGGGAGGGGGCTTAATTCTACCTCCTCCTGCCCTCTGCCTTACTCTTGTATCAAAGATAGACCTATATTGTCAGTAGCCCTGCCGGTTTTCCTCAATTATAATATCAGAAAAGCAAGACTCCTATCTGAAAATTTCGTCCTCCCCCAGTGGGTTCTCCTTGAATGGAACACAGTTCTACTAGGGAGAAGCAAAGCTTATGCTCTTGGAATATGAATCCCATGCCCCACATAATTGGGGCCGAGGGTCACTGACAGGCTGGCACCCAATCCCTGGTCCCCAGAGGCCACAGCCACCACCCATATCCACCCCAGACTCTGTGCCAACCCACTGGACCAACAGGTTTGTTGACGTTCAGGAATAGAGCAAGAGGAAAGGAAGCCACTGTTACAGAGCCTGGAGCTGCCTGGTGGCGAGTTAACTCGTGTCTGGGAAGCCCCTGGCCTTGGCTGGTTCTGGTGCCATCCTCAGAGAGATGTTGTCTTGAGGGCACTGCTGCCTGAAAAGCCATGAGACCGGTGTCTTGTTTCAAGCCCCCCCCCCCCCGTCCAGTCAGGTACAAAAATAGGGACAGATTGTTATCAATGATTCACGTGGCATTTTTACACAAAGCAATAACAAAATGAGTTTCCAGACCCATTGTTCCATCACTTGCCCTCCAGCACCCGTCACACCAGCCCACAGCCCCGGACAGACTTTCCGGAGGAACTGAGCCAATCCGCTTCAGTCCTCACCACAGCTCATGGCTCTTCCTTACCCCGACGGGGGCAGGGGAGATGGTGACGGCACCCCCCAACTTGACGACACGGACATACCAAAGACACAGCTCTCTCAGTGATGACAGACCCCAGGGAACCAGGAAGGGACTGTCTTCCTTCCAGCTAGTATTCAGTTTGGTCTGATGAGTGAGTTGTTGCTGGGCCTTGGGCTGCGGAGGACAGAGAACGCCAGATGTGGTCTCCTACCCCTCATTTTCTCTTTCATTGCCACAGCATCACAGCTTGGTCTTTGCCGTTGGAATGATGGGCTGAGTGGTCATGTACCCAGTGTCCATGCAGAGGCTTCATTGCCCAGTCACCCCAGGGCAGATGCCTCCCCATTTGCTTCTTCGTACCACAAAACTCACCAAACACCAGGCACTGGGAAGTCCAACGGAGGACTCTGCAGACAGGGCAACAGGACAGAGGGGGACATACTGCCAAAGTGTCTCCCACTTACTTACGTAGGGGCTGCTACACACTAGCTCTGTCTAAAGCCTTTAACAGGTGTCACTGTATATCGTTCTTGCAACATCCTGTGAAAGATGAGGCATCGGCGGTGCCGAGAAGCTAAATAAAATGCCCCAGGCCATCCTGCAAGGAAAGTCTGGATCCTGATCCCAAGCTGTAGATCTTCATGCCAAACTGAGACAGAGTCTGTCTGAGCAAAGGCAACCAGGGAAAGCCCAGGCCCTGATGATCACAAATGCTAACTCTGCAGCGGGGAGAAGAATGGGATGAGGTGGAGGGGATGGTGCACTCAGGTCCCTGAAAGGGGAGCAAAGAAGGAAAGAGAGCGGGGCTCACCCGTGGAGGGCGGCTCAGGGACACAGGGCTCGGCATAGTCTTGGGACCAAGCGAGGGCAGGGTGTCTGGGACAGGCAGTGAGAGGAGCCTGGAGAGGAGAGAGGGCCCCACCCAACGTGCCAGCTGAAGCCAAGTGCAGGTGACTCAGCTGTGTGCCTGCGGGGAGAGAGTTGGAAGCCAGAGCCCAGAGTCCAGGGACAGTGGTCACAGTGGTCAAGAGGGGAAACTGCCACAGCTGACGCTGTCTTTGGGTTTAAAATTGACAGCCAGGGCCAGGGCCTTGCTCCTGACGCCCCTAACCAGTGCTGGGGTGAATCCCACGAGCCTGCACACAGCTTCAGTGGACGTTCACAGTCTCAAAGGGGGCACCGGGAGAAGGAGCTGTGGGCTCAAGCGCGGGCTCCCTTTCTGGGAGGAGCTACTGGAGCATGTTTGTACCGTGCTGAGAGCAAGCAGGGGCAGTGAGAGAGGGGGCAGCAGGGAGCAGGGACCGAAGAAAGGACAGTCTGGGGGAAAGATGTGCACAGACGGACAGGGTGCGGGACTGGGGACTTGGAAGAAGACAATGCGCTGTTACACAGGCTGGAAGAAGGAGTGTGCTGGAAGACAGGAAGTGGGAGGTTCTTCTCAGGGAAGTATGAGTCAGGAAAACTGCAGAGATGAAGGGGATGATAAGAAGGGCAGAGTATGTGAGGAGAGAGGAAAAAGTTGAAATTCTAGTCTTATAAGAAATGATCTCAGCCACCAAATTGTCCTGGGATTAACCACAGTCTCATTTTGAAATCATGAGGTTTAAATTAGCAGATGTCATAATGCCTGACTGTAGTATTGAAATTCCTTTTCCACCAAAAAGCAAGGCTGCTTGGAGAAATGGTTGATTCTGGGACTGGAAGAGAAAATATGCAAGATGAGGCTGTAACTGATATATCTATCAGAAGACAGGGAAAGAGCTGGAGACCCTGGGACCACGTCAAGAGGAAAAGCCCTGGGAGGAGGCTCCCTGGCTGACAGGGAACACTGAAGTCTCAGAAGGACAACAAGGACCATGGCCTGAAGCACAGCAAACGGATTGAACTCCTGGGCCGTAATGCAACTATGAAAGGAAAAGCCCCCTGGAGGACACTAATGAACCAATTTAATGAGTCCAAAACAACTCACTACTGAGCACTACTGAATAATACTTGTTTTATTTTCTTTGAGTAAGCAAATAGTTGACAATTTTCCATTTATGGAAGGTTTTTTTGTTTGTTTGTTTTATGAGACAGTCTCGATTTGTAGTTCAGGCTGGTCCTGAACTCAGCCTTAAACTCAGCAGTCCAGCCTCTGCCTCCCAAGTGCTGGGATTACAGGTGTGAGCCACCATGCCCAGCATTGTGGTATGTGGTACTGATTGCTAGTGGGCATGAGTCACCTCGCCCAGCATTGTTGTATGTGTTTACTGGATCGAACTACGGACCTTATGCTTGCAAGGCAGGTACCAGAACCATTGCGCTAAATCCTTGGCCCTATTGAAGAATTTTAGCTACAAAGGAAAGAGAGGCTGAGAATTAGAACATCACCATTTTATAAAGGTTAAGGCACTGACAACCAGTAACTGCCAGATCATAGGGAGACCATTAGACAGGCTTCTCATAGGAACACACTACCCAGGACACAGCTCTGACCACACTGTGAGATCCAACCTTGGGGTACAAGAAAGACCAAGCCAAAGGAGTATGCTAAGTGACATCAGAGGGACAAATCCAAGCCTGTGGGGACGGCTAAATAGACAACCTGGGTTTCTCAACATGTGAATTGCCAAGGAACGGTTATGGTGGAGGGAACCCTTAAAAGACACAGCAGTCAATCATTTTGTGTAAGCATTACTTGGTTTCTATGACTCATATAATGGAGGGGAAGACATTATGTGCATCAAACTTAACAACATGAATATTAACTGTTATTATTAAATGATTATTGTTTAAACAAATGTCACCAGTCTGTAGGTTCTGAAATTTCCCCTGCAGCTTTAGGGATTTGGAGATGAGAGGGGCTACTAAAGAAATTCACTGAAAGTTGTGGTTTGATTGAATAAGTAAGTTAATTAGTAAGTTATGAGTCTTAGAATTTTTTGCCTTAAATATTTACAGTGTTGTTATTGTATACTGAAATATTATTATTAAAAATTACTTTGAAAATTATAACCTTTTATTTTATTTTATTTATTTTTTTTTTAGGTTTTGTTTTTTTGGGGGTTTTTTTGGGTTTTTTTTTGAGACAGGGTCTCGCTTTGTAGTTCAGGCTGGCCCTGAGCTCAGTCTCAAACTCACATCACAGCAATCCTCCTGCCTCTGCCTCCCAAGTGCTGGGATTACAGGCGTGAGCCACCACGCCCGGCACTGTGGTATGTGGTACTGATTGCTCCTGGGCGTGAGTCTCCATGCCCAGTATAGGTATGTGGTTACCAGGGAATCAAACTCGGGCCCTTGCGCTTGCAAGACAGGCACTGGAACCACTGAGCTAAATCCCCAGCCCCTGACCTTTTATTTTAACTACAGCAAGAAATCTTGGAAAGAGCAAGTCATTACACATGACTGGGACAAAATACCCACAACTGAAGGAACAACGTCTATTTTGGCTCACATTTTAAATCCATCGTGGGCCAAGCCAGAAAGGCAGGAAGAGGGGCTGGTGGAGGGAAGGCCGCTCGCCTCTGGAGGTCATTACAAATGGAGTCTCGGTGAGTACATTATCTCCTGGTGGGCGGATTTCCTTTGCAAGTGTACTTGTGGTGATCCTGTCTTTCTGAAACTCAAGGAAGGACATGTGACCCGATGAAAGGTATTTCCTGGGCTGGAAGAGTACAGCAGTCTCTTAGCACCTGTGAAGACCTGCATTTGATCCATGGCTCCAAAAAAGGAAAAAAGGATATTTTGTAATTTATAAAGTAACATGGATACAAATTCTTTCTTGGGTATAAAATCATAACAGTTGTACATTGAATGAGTCTCCTTTAAGGAATATACAGATGTGGAGGAAGTCAAAACCAACCCGGAACACTCTATGTCACGTCATTGTCTTCTGTTACAATATGAGTCCAGCTCCCCTTAGAAATTGTGCTCAGCATGTCGCCACAGTTCAGAAGCGACAGAACTGGAAAACAGTCCAAGGAAAACACAGGTATGATAGAAATGGAATAGAGAGGGCATGAGGAGCACCTGCTGGAATCCGGGAGTGTTTCTCGGGGAGACAGGGAGGAGGAGGAGGAGCTCAGAATCATCTACCCACAATGGCTGCAGGTTTTTAATAATCAGAAGTTGAAAACTAGGTCCACATGTGTGCAGAAGGCCAAGCAAGGAGAAACAGGCTGGAAAACAATGAATTTATAACTCCGCCCATCCTCGGAAAATGCTCTACTAAAGGGCTGTCAGCTACGACCCTGTATGATGACCCCCAAAGGGCAGTTCTCCATCCTCGGGCTTCTGACCCGTCCCACCTCTGGCCATCACAGACCTCTGGCTGGAAATACTTGCTTCCCTTGGATTTAGGACTCTCCTGTTTCTCTTCCTGCTTCCATATCTACAAGTAAAAGGAGCCCAGGCTCGGGCCAGCCTCTCTTCTTTCTGCTCAGCTTTCAGCCCTGGTGAAACCACTCAGGCTCAAGTCCTTAAATATCATCTAGTTTCATGCTGATTTCAAACAAAAAACAAAGATGGAGGTCTCAGTCCAGCTATATCAACACCAACCCATAGCAACATCACCAAAACCCAAGTCAGCTCAATTCTTTACATGTTAGTCCCAACTGTAAATGAAACAGATTGTGAGCATCACTTCTTCATTAGCATGATTCCATGTAGTTATATCAAACACAGACAGATCAGCTTTAGCAGTGCTGCTTGCTGAAGAAAGAATGCTAACATGTAACAGCCCATCACCCAAAATGTCAAGCCTGTCTTCCTTCAGCACTGTGCTGTGACTGTGCTGTGACTATGCTGTGACTCTTCTCAAGGGCCCTATTACTTTCCACTGGTCTCCTTCTTTGCTAATTGTTCTTGTGTATCACAATAAATTTGTTTAGTAAAAACTTATTGTATTTTGAATACCGATGACCACTTGAGCCCCCTGCTCCACAGACTGGCTGGTATTGAAAAGACACACTTGTTCCTGCATAAGGACCTCTGGGTGCCAACTAAGTACCAGGCATCATCTTGGTGACAAAGAAAGTACAGGGCTGAGGATTTAATTCAGTGGTTCCAGGGCCAGCCTTGCAAACTCAAGGTCCCTACTTCAATCCCTGGTAACCACATTCAACCAATGCCAGGTGTGGTGGCTCACGCCTATAATCCCAACACTCTGGGAGGCAGAAACAGGAGGATTGCTGTGAGTTTGAGGCTCATCTTGGCTACATAGTGTGTTCAGGGCCAGCCTGAACTACAAAGAGAGGCCCTGTCTCAAAAAAGAATGAAAGAAAGGAAGTAGAGCATGGCAAAGCTGGCTACAAAAATAAGTGGAATTCCCGGCTCATCCTGAAAGTCAAAATGACCATGTAAATGAATCAGTTCAGCACACTGAAGCAGCTATGACAGAGCAACTAAAGACAATTATGAAAGAAGACTTCTAGAACTGCTTGGAAAGAGGCATACGGGATAAGCAAATTCAAAGCAAGGGAAATATTTTGAGGAGTATAAATGGCAATGTGTCTTTTACACTAATAAAAGTGTCATTAGTCACCCTTTTTGGATTACATCTCACCATCGCAGGTCTGGCCCCTGTGTTGGCCTAGTGTCAGGTCCTGTTCCCAAGGGCTACTCATCTGGCATTGAACCACGGGCGGGGGTCATCACGAGGAGATGAAATGGTGGAGAAACCTTTATTGCCAATGCTCTCAGCACTTATATACAGCCCCACTTCCTTGTTCCCAACCGCCCCAAACCAGCCTGATAGGGGGCAGTCCTTATCTATTTTCCCTTAATCACTGTGCCTCCCCCCCAGCTGTGTACGTGCCACCTTGTACTTCCTTTATGGAGTCATCGTTGTTTAGCCTCAGGGGACCCCACAACCTAGTGCTTTAAGTTTGGTTCCCTGTGACAGCAGAGTGTGAGGGGGCTCCTCTGCAGGAGGCGGAGGGAGGGGGTGACGCTGAAAAGCTGCAGGCCCTGCCTGGTCCTAAGAAGCCTGTTTCTAAAGGAACCTGAAGATCTGAGAAAAACAGCACAGGAGCGAGCACCCAGTGGACCAGCTTCTGAGTGCCACAGCCCTAAGCTGGGCTGCTCCTGGAACAAGCACGGAGTGGGAAGGAGAGCTGCACCAATGGTGTCAGATGGGACACACCGGTCAGAGGCCAAGTCTGGGCATGCTGAGCAGGCTGAAGGTGTTAGCAGGGCCACTCCAGCTGCTCCTGGGGTCGGGGGAGAAGGGTGATTAGATCTAGGCTCCAGATGACAGAGCTGGTGGTGCCAGTGGCTGGGGGTGTTTGGTGCCCACAGTGTGGCAGAATTTACTCCTGGCTGAAGGGAGCCCTGGTTACACCCCTCACAGGAAGAGGCCGGTGGGTGCATTCAGGACTGGGGAGAGCTTCCCCTGGGGAGGAGAGCTAGAAGCCAGGAGTGGCACAGTGCCAGAACCAGTGAATAAGGTGGAAAGACACACGAAGGCTTTGTTTGTTTTTTTAGACAGGCTCTTGCTCTGTAGTTTAGGCTGGCCCTGAACTCATTATGTAGCCCAGGCTAACCCAGAGCTCACAGCAATCCTGCCTCTGCCTCCTGAGTGCTTGGATTACAGGAGTGAGCCACCATGTTCAACACTGGTAGGTGGTTACTAGGGTTTGAACTCAGGACCTTGCTCTTACCAGGCAGACACCAGGACCACTGAGCTAAATCCCCCAGCCAAAGACACATAAGGTTTTTACAAATGTGCCTTTTTGTTGAATGGCGCTGGGCAGCAGGATTTTATGTTTGTTGTTGGGGTTTTTTGTTTGATTACTTCCATAACAGCTCATAATACACAAGAGGGACATTAGAACTTGTATCTTTCAGGAGGTCCTGGGACAGGACTGAAACATCGTCCTCTTTCTGCAGAGCGGCCAGAAGGAAGGTCCACCTGAGGCTGCCGCCAGCTCTCCGCTCTGTCAGTTGTGCAGGTACAAGAGATGCGAGTGCATGAGTTCTAGATTCCAGAGGTCATTATTGAGATTTGGGCCTTTTCTGCTCTCCTTTACTTCACGCCAAGCCTTTGTGCTTGCTGGGAGGACACCCGCGCCAGGTCTCAGGCACGGTGGCCCTCCTCCACCTCCCCTACTCTCCGCCCCTCCCTGTCGGCCTCCTGTACCCCTCCTCTCTCTCCTACTACAGGTGGCACCTTCCTTCCACGCTGGCATCTGGCAACTCCCTCCCTACACTCCCCTGCTTGCCTTCCAGCACAGGCAGGCCTAGTCTGTCATACATGGCCCCTGCTGTCCCCTCTGCCCACCTCTAGTTATTTAGTTTCTCCCAGCAGGCTCTGGAGCTAACGGCACTGCCTCCATTTTGTTGCATTTCCCCTCACTTTTTGCTACTGGCTTTTTCCCTCTCACCCTGTAATAAAACTGCAGGTAACTCACAGGCAGCCAGTAGCTTCTCACCAAACCAAGGTTCTCTCACGTCCTTGTTCCTAGTTAGCACTCAGTGGCCTCCTAGAACCCTCTGTGAGGCTGTTTCTTGCTACCCTTTCCTTCCTTTCCTCCCTTAAGACACAAACATCTACTTCCTAAAGCTGTCCCCACTGCCTAGCAGAAAGCTGCTGTGCACATTTCTGGACATTCCTAAGGCTGACCGTGCCCTAAACCAGCGTAACCCTAACCAGGCTCAGGGGTTCAGTCCTCCCCACCTCCACCTTCGGTCAAACCAGCCTCTCCCTGATTCTACTGGCCTGACTCTCTCCTTCTGTACTTTTTGCTTCTGGAGTAATCAGGTACCAAGCAGTCTTTCTATTTCTTCAGGAGTGCTCTTGCCTTAGGCAGCACAGGCTTTGTTACAAAGTACCACAGATGGATGCTCAAAGCAGTAGACATCCATTTCTCATGCTTCTGGAGGCTGGTGACTCGCTGTGCTGAGGCCCTCTTCCTGGACTGCAGTGCCTCTGGCGGTGCTCGCATACCCTTTCTTGCCCTGGCGGGGCGTGGTGGTGGTGTGAGCTCTCTGGCGTTTCCTCTTTTTATTTTCCTTCGGTATCGGGGATAAAATTCAGGCTTTTCGCTTGGCAGACACGGTGCCACTGAGCTACATCCCCCCCTCCGGTGTATCTTCATATAGGGACCCTGATCTTATCATGGCTTCCTACTCTCATGACCTCACCTAATCCTAATTACCTTCCAGAGTCCATCTTTACATAGCATACTGTAGGAGATCAGTGTACAGATAGGGAGACACCAATGTTCAGTCCCTAACTGCCCCTATTTTCCTGTTTGCTTTGATAGCTTGTTGAGCTCACTGGCTCCTCAGCCCCTACCGTGCTGGACTTGAACTTCCTGCCGGGGCTTACTCACCTGGTGTGATTAGCTTCTCCTTCTGTCCCCAGCCCTGCCCTCCAGACTCTGTACACACAAGTGGGGTGTGCCCCACCTTCATGACATGGAGGCACCCTTATTCTCCCAGGTTGCATCAGTGCTGTAGGTGGTGAGCTGGCCTTTTCCTGAATGTCTCCACTTGGTTACTTCCCAGTGTCCATGTGACCTGTGGTCTACAAGGTACTGTGCAGGCAAAGCAATGGATCTGCCCAAAGCCAAAGCAGAGACCAGGAGCCCAGGAGCCCAGGAGCCCAGGAGCCCAGGAGGCTCCTGGCTCATCATCAGAACCAAGGGACCAATGACCAGAGTCTAAGATGTGCACTAAAGCTGCCAAAATCTGGCCGTACCATCACTGGCACGTCACAGTTTAACTGGGAATATATTTTTTCTTCCTCCTTAGTGGTACATAAAATTGTGACTCATCTTACAGCTGAGAGCTCTTAGTCTATAAACTGTAAAACTCAAGTGCTTGCCTTGAATGTAGGAAAATTTCTGAAATATATATGGCATGCAGAACTTTATGTGAGGCTAGGCTGGAAGAAGAGATTTTAATAGATGACTTGGTCTCCTCCCTAAAAGGTCCCTTCCTTAATTACCTCCTAAATTTGAAACAGGGTTAAGAGAAAAGAAATTTTAAAATATTTCTCAAGCAACATACGAGCAGGTGAAACATTGTTATCTGGACCCCAGCGTTCCAAGATGGCTTCCTGAAAGAAGAGAGCTTTGGTTTAAAAGGAAAGGAAAAGTGGGCCAAAGACGAACCCGTTTGATTTGCAGAGAACACGGTTCTGAAGAGGTGATTCTGTCTCCATTGCCCTGAGAAAGGCTCTGATGAGCATTTCGCGCTTTGCCTGCCTCTCCACCGCCTCACAATTGAAGAGGCCGTAGGCCCCAGAAGACGGAATCTCTACCTGGGTTGTTCACGTCTGTGAAGACTGGATGTCTGCCCACCACTGGCCACTGCTGAACGTCTGCAAGGACATCACAGTGCACTGGGGGCTCTGCTCCTTCCGGACACTCAAACGGCGTGGCCCCTTGTTCTTGTTCTCTGCCGCAGAAGGGGTGGGAGAGAGGACCTGGGGTTCGAGAAGCCTGTTGGAAACATCTTCGTGGCGTATGGGGTTGGGGCGGTAGCCACACTAAGCGGTTACTAGAGAAGGAAAAAACCTCCAAACCCTCCCCAGGGAGATTCGAGGAAGCTGGGCGCCCCTCCCTTCTTGCAGGCGGGTTCAGACTGGCCGTCCTCACCGTCCTCACCGCTGCCTTAGGGGCTGGAACTCAGAGGGAGCCTAGATTGCAGCTGGCAGGCCCACATTCCATGCACCTCCTTATAGGAGGCCAAAGGTGACAAAAGAATTGTCACAGTCTGATGGGTGACCCAGGCAGTGCTTAGAGAAACTGAGGTCTGTCGGCTTCCTAGTCTGGGGGCGCGGGGTGTGTGTGTGTGTGTGTGTGTGTGTGTGTGTGTGTGTGTGTGTGTGTGTGTGTCCTGGTTCTGAGACCATACACTGCCAACCCCTAACCCTGCGGCGCGCGGGCCGCAGTGCAGACAGCCAAAGAGAGGCGGGCTCGCTTTCCTAGTAGGGAGACTGAGGCAGAGTGCTGGCTCGTCCAGCGTGGCAGACGGAGCCGAGGAAGGGAGGCGTGCAGCCGGCGGGGGGAGGGCGGCCCCTCGGGGGTTTCCAGCCCGCTGGGCGCTCCAGGCCCCGCTGCCCATATAAGGCCGCGGGCGTCTGGACAGGGCTCCCGCCCCAGCCAGGCACCCCGCGGGTCGCAGCCTCCTCTGCGCCGAAGAATGTGAGGAATCTCCCGCCCCGACGCCCACCGCGGAGGCCCCGGCGCAGCTGCCTGGCCCCTAGGGCGAGCGCTGCAGCCCGGCCGAGCGCCCTCACCTGCCCCGCGGGCGGCGCGGCAGGAGGACGAGGCCGAGGCCGGAGGCGGCCCGGAGGCGGCCGGGGAGGAGTCAAGCGGGGCGGGAGCGTCGCGCAAAGTGAAACTCCTGGCAGTCGCGGAGCGCCCGGAGCGCGTCGGTTGGCCCCAGCGCGGCGGCGCCCATGGCCCTGAGCAAAGGGCTGCGGCTGCTCGCGCGGCTGGAGGCCTCGGGCGAGAGCAGCGTGCTGCTGGAGGCGCGCGGCCGCGGCGACTGCCTGCTCTTCGAGGCCGGCACGGTGGCCACGCTGGGTGAGTGCCAGTCCCCGCCGTCCAGCGCCGGCAGCGACGCGCGCCGGGGAAGGGTGTCCGCCTTCGCCCAGCTCGGGGAAGCCCCAAGCTGGGCAGACCCGGGCAGCGTGGGCACCGTGGGCTGAGGGTTGCGCCCCGGGCGTGACTTTTTAAAGAAAGTGGCCCAGGGACGCGGGAGAGTACTCCTGGGTTGGCTGGGTGGTGCTTAGGCTCTCCTGTTGGTTCTGTTCCTGAGGAGCCCGCTGGCTCTTTGTCATGCCTGTAGGTTGGTCAGGGCGCCTTGTGTATTCTGACGTCCAGGTTGATTCCGAGCTGGCCGGTGGTGCGCTGGTCTCTCTTCCTCGTGCACCTGTTGATGAAACAAACCAGCGATGGCCCTGCGGTTTATGTGGCTGGCACCACTCCCCGAGGGGATGGGATCCAGGCTCCACAATGCAGACTCTGGGGAAAGTGCTGATGGTACATCTGTCTTGGGTAAATACTTGGTCGAGAAGCTGGAAGAATATATGTTATATGCTGGCTTTACTCTTCTGTTCGGTGTTCGATGCCAAGCCTGCGTATTGTCACCCATGAGCCTCAGAAGTGTAAAGACTTTAGGGATATAATCTCGATTTTCACAATTCTTATTTATTTAGTTTTGGTTTTTTGAGACAGAGTCTGACTCTGAAGTTCAGGGTGGCCTTGAACTAACTACATAGCCCTACCTGTCTTCAGACTGATGGCAGTCCTCCTGCCTCAGGCTCGAATGTGCTGGGATTAAAGGTATGCTCTACCACACCAGCTTAATTTTCATAATTTTACAAAGACCTATTACTGTTCCCATATCACAGATGAGCAAACTGAGGTCTGACGAGTCTGAAAGCTTGTCTAGGGTCAGAGTCTTCCTCACTGTATTGTGGCTGGTAGGACGATGTCACACTACATGCGGCTTCCTGGTTCACAATGTCAGACAGTGTGTTCCTGAGCCTACCATAGGTGTTGTGTTCATACTCACCAGAAGGGCCTGCAAAGCTCAAAAAGCAGCGAAAACCAGCAGGGACCGTGAGGACTTTAACTGTGCACCCTGGAGAACAGGCACCCAACAGCAGGTGTCTAGCAGTACCGTCTTCCCCATATCCCTGGCTACACAAACTGCAAAGCAGGGTCTCTTGAGTTTGTTTGTTTACGTGATCTCAAATGCAGCAGGTACACATTTACACGTGCTTCCTACCTGTCTCTGGTTTTGTTTTCCCACGTGTATGCACAAAGTGTGGTTAGATATGCATGTATGTATAGGCGTGCATATGTGTGTGTGTGTGTGTATATCTTGAAGGCTAATCTCTCTTTTTGCTTCCCCATCATGTCACTAGCATCTAGTTATCTGTTTGGCTGTCAGTCCCCTGATTGCTGAAACATCGTCTCTAGTATTCTTACCTTCAAAAGCGTGCAGTGAATTGTGGGTAAAATTAATATCCGATTACAGTATTCCAATTTGGGCTCTGTCCTGAAAGGTCCAAGTTTGATCACTTGTTACAGCCTTGAGAATAAATCCCACAAATTTCCATTCTATTTTAGATGGCTACCTCATACCACATTTTTTTTCAGCACCAAAAGATTAATTTCACGGTACAAAACTAGCATTTCAGAGATTAAAGTGTCCAGTTAGATTATAGCAACATTATGCAAAGTTCATACACGTTTGGGTTCCTTTGAAGATATTTGGAATGAAAGGCTTCTTTAGAAGTGAAGACTTTAAAATGATTAATGGAAGTGATATAGCGAATGCGTATCTTCCAGTGCATAATTACGCTTCAGTCAAGATGCCTGTACATTGCCTTGGTGATATGATGTGTTGGGCCAAGAGGCTTATGAAGTTCACAACAGCGGTAAAAGGAATCAGGGCAGCCTCAACTCACGTGCAGCCCACATTTATCCACAGTGGTCTTTCTGTAGACAGTGGGTTGAATAGTTAAGTTTTCAAGTCTGCTTTCAATTAAATCAAGTGAAACTATTTTTAAAGAACAGCTGTAGCATCTGCTGGAATTGCTCATCCAGAGGACTGTAAGAGAGAGTGTTCTGTTGGTGGGAAGTTCATTTCAAAGTTATAAAACATCCCACATCCTACACTTTTGGTTAGGCCCACCCACTATTGGCTAGAATGGCTCTGAACCTGAAAAGCCAAAGTGTTCCGAGAGCCAACTATATTGCTTTCTTTTCCTTGAAAAAGCTAAGGGTGTATTCCATAAGAAGGTCTCAGTCTCTCCTATGGAAGGTACAGTACCCCCAAGGCAGCCGAATCCTGACCTTTCTCTGAGGGTCAGGTGTGGGCCCCCCTTCCTTTTCTCTTTGGCGGTGGTTTTCCTGGGCTGAGCGGCCCAGTAAGTAATGGGAGTCTGGAGCCTGCCCCGTCCACTGGTCCTGAGTCGTTGCCATGTGATTAATGGTCTTTCCCAGCCCCCAGCTCTGCAGCAGATGCCCCTGTTGCTTTACTGGGAGCCACTGGTAATTTAGACAGCTGTCAGGGCACCCCCTTCCAGCGCGGGTTACTGGCAAGTTCCTACACATTTCACTCCGGGGACCCTAACCGAAGGGCTCGTCAGTTCTCTGCTGTTTTTAGGCGTTGTGTGAAGACAGTCAGGGTCTTGAATTGGGTAGTGAGTTTAGGAAAAGCTGATGATTCACGATGAGTTGGTGACTGGACTCTTAGCATTTTAACCTGTTCTAACCTGTCCTCACCTGTTCTAACCTGTGTTCTCCTGCTCTAACTTGAGCTTTGTAGATAGTCTCCGTACAAGACCATCAAGCCTACTAGCAGAAGGATTGTGAAAGGAGTAATTCTGGATTTTTGCCCCTGATAGAATTAGGTTGAGAATCTTTTATGTGACTCAGGGGGACCAGGAATTCCAGAGACAGCAGGAATGAGGGTGTTAGCACCAATTGAAAAGGTTTTCACCATCTTTCTGGTCTGTCCCTTTGTGATTAGAGACTTCTTCTCTGGGTGAAAAACCAGAGCCTGCACAGCTTCCCTCTCTGGCCATCCAGAGTGAGCTTACAGACGGTCTCTCCTTCGCACTTGGGGACAACAAGCACTTGCAGGCTTCTGTCTCTTTTAGACCTAGGGTGGACGAGCTGCCGGAAACGTGCTGATCAATAATGGATTTCATTTGTTTCCAGAGTGAGCGCCCGTGCTCCAAAGTTCAGCATTCTCCACGCAGCCCCCGGAGAGGAGGCTTGAGAGCTGTGAGTGTTTACAGTGGGGCTGTGCGGGTGAGATGCTGCCTCTTCCTGCCCCAGCCTGTGCAGCAGGGAGGGGGACATGTAGTGGAGGCTTGAGAGGCTTACTGAGTTAGTGAACGCTTCTACATTTCTTCTAGCTTCTAGGTGAAGATGCTCTGTGTAAACAGCAGGCTTCTGTTTGTGTAGCCACAGTCTCATAGGTGTGACTGGGAAGAAAGCCTTAGGACCTGGCAAGCCTCGGTGTGAACTTCTGTCTTGCTTGCTTCCTCAGGTTTGTGTGGTCACTCCCATGTAGCTTGATCTGCTTAAGACCATCACAGAGGGGGCAGGGGATTTAGCTCAGTGGTTCCGGCGCCTGTCTTGCAAACGCAAGGGCCCAGGTTCGATCCCCGGCAACCACATACAATACTGGGTGTGGAGACTCACGCCCAGCAGCAATCAGTACCACATACCACAGGGCCTGGCATGGTGGCTCACGCCTGTAATCCCAGCACTTGGAAGGCAGAGGCAGGAGGATTGCTGTGATGTGAGTTTTAGGCTGAGCTCAGGGCCAGCCTCAAGAGGAATGGGAAAAAAATGAGGATCACAAAGTGAGACCCTGTCTCAAAAAAAAAAAGAGCATCACAGGGAACCCACTAGTGGCCACTCTAGAAATTCCACTGCCAGGAGGAGGCCAGGCAGAGGTGCCAGCTCCTGACCTGGCCCTGTACCACTCGTGTGCAGGTGCTTTCCTGGCTATAGGTCTTCTCAGCATAATGTTCACAAAATGCAAACTAAGTGAGTGTGTGCCTTTTCCTGTTGCTGTAAAGTTGTGTGTTCAAATTCTGCCAGGCTTTCCCTTTGGTCATCTTAACCTTTAATTGTGAAAATGTTTAAATTTGTACAGAAACAAAGGGGAAAAAAAGTAACCTCCGTGTTCTCATTTTTTCACCCATCCCTCACCCCTTGTTATAAGTATCTCCCAGAAGCAGGTTTGTCTGACTCTAGGCAATGTGTGTGTGTGTGTGTGTGTGTGTGTGTATGTGTGTGTATGTGTGTGTATGTGTGTGTGTCTGAAGAGTGAACACAGTTTGCACCCTGACCCATCCCCCTCAGCCTCTCCCTTTGGCCTCTCTCTGAGTCTCTCTTTATTGTTATACATTATTAATATGTATTACATCTGCACCATAGTATGTACTGTTATGTCATTGCTTATACAATGTCATTGCTTATTGCACACATTCTGCATTTTTTAAATTGAGTTCATGTGTACATTTTAGATATACATTATGTTCACATTCATCACTGAAAATTTGCACCTGTACATGATGTATCTTGATCCTTATTTTTCCCCATTCCTCTGCCTTCCCTTCAACCCCTCTAATCTCCCCATATACATAAACCGTTTCCATTTTTTTTTTCCTTTTTATCTTCTAATTTTTTCCTTCTTCTTCTTCTTTTTTCTTTTTTTTTTTTGTACTGGGGATTGAACTTGTGACCTTGCACTTTTGAGGCAGGCACCGGAACCACTAAGCTAAATCCCTGGCCCCCTCCCTTTTATTTTTTATTTTCTTGTGGTACCAGGGACCAAAATCAGGCCCTTGTGCTTCTAAGGTAGGTGTGCTAGCTAAATCCCAGCCCCCACTTTTTTGTTTTTGAGAAAAGCCCTCACTAAATTGCTTAGTTGCCCAGGCTTGGCTGAAATTTAAGATCTCCCTCCCTCAGCCTTCCAGAATGCTGGCATTCAGCTGTGTGCCATGATGCCCCACTAAGAATTTTAATGTATTTATGTTGACTTTTTTCTAACTTGCGTTAAATATGTAAGTTCGTTATAAATTTGTCACTGAACAAATTGTGATTGTGGTATAAAGTGATATTTTGATTCATGTATACAACATGCAATAATTAAATTACACTAATTAACATATCCATTACCTCAAATACTTACGGTTTTCTATGATGAGAACATTTGACATTTAGTGATTTCGAAATATCCAGTAGATTATTTTTTTTTATTTTTATTTTTTTTAGGTTTTTTGAGACAGGGTCTCGCTTTGTGGTTCAGGCTGGCCCTGAGCTCAGCCTCAAACTCACATCACAATCCTCCTGCCTCTGCCTCCCGAGTGCTGGCATTACAGGCGTGAGCCATCATGCCCGGCACTGTGGTATGTGGTACTGGTTGCTGCTGGTGTGAGTCTCCACACCCAGTATTGTTATGTGGTTACCGGGGAATCGAACCCGGGTCCTTGCGCTTGCAAGACAGGCACCGGAACCACTGAGCTAACTCCCCGGCCCTCCAGTAGATTATTATTCACCCCAAACACCAGGCTCTGTCAGTTCACAGCACAAACAGTGGTGTGAGTAGTTTCTGAGCTTCTGGACAAGCCTTTTTTTCAGGGCACTGACTACTTGGGAGGAGTAAACCTCAGCAGGATGGTGGTGATGTTGGTGCGCTCCTCCTTTGGATGGGGTCCTGGTGGGCTCAGAGAAAAGGTCTGGGGCCTTCAGCAGTACCACCCCTTGCCCAGGGCCAGAAAGGGCCAAGGGACCATGTCTATCCTCTCGGGACCAGCGTCCTGCCTCTCAGCACCCTGGAGTCGGTATGCAGACGGCCCCCTCCTCCCATAGCCCCTGAGCAGCTGAACGGCGAGAGTGTCTACCCTGTTCTGGGCCCAGGATAGCTGGGTGTCCTCTTTGATTCAAGGCCCCTGGCAGGGGGTCTGAAGCCCAATGGGGGAGGTGATGGAAAAGAAGGGGCCAGGGGGTGCTTTTTCCTGATGATCACATTCTGGACCTAACCTTTCTTTGGTAGTGTGCTTCTCAAGCAAGAGGAAAGGACAGTTTATTTAAGCTCATTAGTTTAATTGAAAGCTTAAGATGGTTTGACATACAAAGTAGAGCTCTGTTGGTGTTCTGATTCCTGGCCCTGCAGCTATCCTGGTGGGCCTGTTCTGGGCACTTGCACGGATCATGGGTTTGTGTCTTGTTTCTGGAATATTCTGTAGAGATACTTGGCTTCCTTTTGTAATTTTTTTTTCAGCTGCTCAGCCTCTGTAGCCTTCCCACTTAAAGATGAGGACTGTTTTCTTGTTACTTAACTTTTTACTTCAAGTCTGAGATAAACTGACCCAGTCGTCTCAGATTTGGCAGTGAGACTGAGATTCCTACCCATTCTGGCAGGGCTGGGCTTCAGAGTACCAAGCCTGTGGCAAAGCAAAAGTCCAATCACTGTCCAAGGCTGTGGGACCGTCCCCAGCACTACCAAAAGCACAGAACACAAAATAACCCCCCAGAGCTGCCTGCCCTGCTTTTCTCCACATGTATGAGGCAGACTGAGGGCAGGCTCAGTCCATCTTCAACACAAAACAGCTCAGGCTAAGGTGCTTCCTGTTTCCAGGATCCACCAGAAGGAGCCTTTGCATCGATCGTGTCAAAGATAGTCATTCTTTTTGAGGGAAATTTAGACAAGGAAAACCTTTTAAAAGTGTGCCTATCTTGCTTTAGAATTCTAACTGTAGAATTTATCTTAGGATGTATGATGAGCCCATTTTGCGTCAGAAATATTGTTGTAAGCTCTTCTGAATTTTTTTACTGATGAGATAAACTGGTTCAACTTGGTAATGACTAGTATTTTTTGTTGTGTACCAGGTGCTGTTCTAAGTGGTTTACAAACTCAGACTATTTAGTTATGATAAAAGTGGATGCTGATAATTTCCACTCTATACTTTGATAAACAGATACAGGTAGATGTGGGGGCCTATGCCCGTAATCCCAGTATTCTGTGTGGCAGAGGCAGGAGGACCTCGAGTTTGTGCCCAGGCGAGGCAGCTTAGTGATTTAGCGAAAGCCTGTCTCAAGAGAGGAAAAAAAAGGCTGTGGATATAGCTCAGTGTGAAAGTCCTGTGTTCCACCCCCAGTACCACCTAGACCAAAACAAGGAGAGCAGGAGAGGGAAGGGGAGAAGGAGAGAGAGGGGGGAAGGAGAGAGAATTGAGGCACAAAGGGGCATGAGAATGAGCACAGGCTCTCGACCTCTGCTCAGGGGCAGTCTGTGATTTGAATAAAATCCAAAGGCTCCAGAGAATCATAACTTGAGTAAAATCTTTTTTACTGGAAGAAACTAGATCTTTATCTATCTATATCTATATATCTGTATATCTTGAAAAGAGTCATTTTGGGGGCCAGGGAGTTAGCTCAGTGGTTCCGGCGCCTGTCTTGCAAGCGCAAGGACCCGGGTTCGATCCCCAGTAACCACATACCATACTGGGTGTGGAGACTCACCCCAGCAGCAATCAGGCCATATACCACAGTGCCAGGCATGGTGGCTCACACCTGTGATCCCAGTACTTGGGAGGCAGAGGCAGGAGAATTGCTGTGATGTGAGTTTGAGGCTGAGCTGAGGGCCAGCCTGAACCACAAAGCGAGACCTGTCTCAAAAAACCTTTAAAAAAAGACTCATTTTGTCCTTTTGCCTCGATGCTTATCTTGGTTTTAAGCTCACACATAGTCGTCGATGATGCGTGCTGAGACTCCAACACCATGGCTCCCACTCTGACACATTTTTCATACTTGGGAAGCCAATCATCCTTTCTGAGCAGAGAGTGTGCCACTACTAAGGGCGAGTTTGCAGTGTATGAGAATGCCGAGGCTTCCGGCCCGCGGGCCTGCAGGGCAGAGCAGAGCCTGGCCCGGCCGTGTTCTTCCGTGGAGGTCCTGGCACGTGGAGTAAAGTCCCGTGCAGCAGGAAGGTGTTGAATGAGGGGCTGGGTTTCTAGCACAGTGAAAGGGCTGAGACCTCAGTCTCCTTGAGCACATTATTCTGATAACAAATGTTTTCTTTTGTTTTTTGGGTTTTTTTTTTTTTTTTTTTTTTTTTTTGAGACAGGGTCTCACTTTGTAGTTCAGGCTGGCCCTGAGCTTAGCCTCAAATTCACATCACAGCGATCCTCCTGCCTCTGCCTCCCGAGTGCTGGAATGACAGGCGTGAGCCACCACGCCCGGCACTGTGGTGTGTGGTACTGGTTGCTGCTGGGTGTGAGTCTCCACACCCAGTATTGTATGTGGTTACTGGGGAATCGAACCCAGGCCCTTGCTCTTGCAAGACAGGCACCGCAACCACTGAGCTAAATCCCGGGCCCAACAAACGATTTTTTTAAATGGTGGGCTGGGGTCACCCTAAGATGTGCATTTCAAGTCGGAGAAGTTCTAAGTAAGGTGCTGGGAGGGCATCCAGTGGCCCTTTGGCTCACTGTATGGGCTGGGAGTACACTTCTGGCGGATAGATAGAGCTGTGCTTTGCACTGAGGTGGCACAGGGCACCTTTACCAAGGGCCTTGCAGGATGACAAGGAGCCCTGGCTGGTCTTTAGGCTGCAACTGTCTTCGCGTGCGGCATAGGAGGTTGGCAGGATGCCACTTGCTGGTACAGCTTCCTGGTTCAGAAAATGCCTCCAAGCAGAATTCCCTGGCTATGCATCAGCCTTGGAGAGCAAGCAGGTAGCTTGTTTCTGGTGACCCAGACGACTCGGGTGGCAGGAGCATGTGAGAATGTGGAAGTCTGCTTCATCTTTGGTGAGTTATTTAGGCGTGTGGTTGTTCCCAGCAGGTGTCTGCTGTGTCACAGGAAGCAGCCCTTCCCTCTCTTCCTGTGCCTGTGCGCTTTCTGTCCACCTGCCCAGGTTGATGGACATCCTCCCTGTTCCTTGGGAACTTGTGTCCAAGGTGATGGCTAACTTGTCCTCTGTCCCCGGAGAGGGTTTGTTGTCAGAAAGTCTCTCTCTCTTGTTACCTTTGCTGCCTTGTGTGTACCTTGTTGTTGAGAACGGGCGCATCCTGTGTCCCTTTGCTCCTCAGTGATTGAAGGGAAGTTCAAGCTCCCCTGGGTCCCTGGAGGTCCCCACAGCAGGGCTCCCGCTTCCTGTACCCCTGGGCTGCTGAGGCTTCCGCAATGGAGTGAGAAAAAGCACAGCTATTGCTCTGACCCAGAGGACACCTGGCCTGGCCCATTGCCCTGGCAAAATTAGGAAAATGGCCAGATGGAAGGGAGACTAGTGCCCATACAGAGGCTGCTTCTGCTGGAACGTAGAAGCAAGGGTTGGCGGTGTTCTCCTGGCACATTCCAAGCCCCTGACCTGGCTCCTCTCCTGCTCCAGCATGGCTGCTCCATGGGGCAAAACTGACACTGGCCAGGCAGCCCTGGGCAGTGGGCATGGGAGCTTACCCTGAGCTCCTGGCTTTGCTTTCCTGTTCCCAGCCTTCTTTCCAGGGTTGCAAATATCTTCTCTCTTCAAGAAAAAACAGCGCAGCTTGTAGCAAATACTGGAGGTGTGGGTCTTTCAGAAAGGGAGACTACCTGCCTAGCTTCAGCCATCTGGAGCCTGGCTAATGCTTGCTAGAAAAAGTGGCTCCTGTGTCTTGACCGCAGTGAACAGGTAAGGGTTCTTGAGCGTGTTGGTTGTGAATCCCTCCCCTTCCCCCCTAAACCTACATGTCTGGGATGGCAGCACTTGGAAAACTTTACCCTTTGCACTCATCATCTATAAGTCTTGTTAAAATGAGGGTTCTGGGGGCCAGGGAGTTAACTCAGTGGTTCCAGCACCTGTCTTGCAAGCGCAAGGACCCAGGTTCGATCCCCAGTAACCACATACAATACTGGGCGTGGAGACTCACGCTCAGCAGCAACCAGTACCACATACCACAGTGTCGGGCACGGTGGCTCATGCCTGTAATCCCAGCATTTGGGAGGCAGAGGCAGGAGGATTGCTGTGATGTGAGTTGGAGGCTGAGCTCAGGGCCAGCCTGAACCACAAAGTGAGACCCTGTCTCAAAAAAAATAAATAAATAAATAAAGGTTCTGTCCTGGCAGCTTGAGAGTCCATGGATTTCACAAGCTCTCAGTGATTCTGGTCCAAGGACCACACCTTGGGTATCTAACTTAACACGTATGAAACACTAATGAATTAATGAAAATGTATGAGATTATCTTTCCTTGATTCTGCTGCTGCTCTGTTATCAGAGCAATGAGTTCAGTTCTTGGAACTGAAAAAAATAATCTTACAAAAAGCATAGTAATTTAAGCTTAAATTGGGGCACAAAGTAAAATATTAATGTATCATAAACTATGCAGATTCCATAGCTGCTTAGGTTCTTATTAATAGCCATTGATGTTCTTAAAACCAGCCATTGCATAGAATTTTAAAAAATAACAAGACTGCTCTTTAGCTAGGAAGCGGGCTTTGTGTTTCTCAGAATGTGCAGTCTTTTAAAAATCTGTCTGTTTGCTTTAACCTACTACGTATTACAGGAAGCAAGCTTTACCAGGAGCCTCAGCAATGACTGACTAATAAATACTGTCCAATGGGAAAACTGTCTTGAAGAGCAAGACGCTGTCAGTCTCTGTAGCTCCTGCTACCTGATCCAGTAAAGCCCAGCTAGATCCTGCTGCAGAGATGAATAATTAGGACATTGTCTCATGTGTTCATGGGCTCTGGGGACAGAAAAGTAACACTTGCTGTCAGTCATTTTCTACTGCGGGGGTAGTTTGCTTTCATGGAAGTGGGATGGGCCTGCCAACCCCTTGTGTCTTAACTTCCAGTCTCCAGCACTGTGAGAAAGTCAGTCTTATGCAGCCCTAGGAAGCAAGTTCAGAGGTATCATGTGTCTTGCCCAGTACTCAGTACCATGTTCTCAGCACTTCCTGATGCAGGAGTAGGCTCAGTAAACACTGAGTAAGGAAGGAAATGCAAAAACCAGCCCAAGAGATTTTGGAAAATCTCAGTAAGGGTGGATCTTACCTGTCAGATGGTAAAATATTTTATAAAGCCCGGACCATGGTACTGGCCAGCAGCTTATGTCAGCACAGTGGAGCAAAGGGCTCAGAGTAGACTTGGGCCAGCAGAGCAATACATCTATAAAAAATGTGGTGAACTGAGTTGGCTGGAAAAAGATACTGACGTTCAGTTAATGCTGTTTGCTCAGTTTACCAGCCAGTGTCTAACAAGGCTCTTGCTTTATTCAGCCAGATATTTAATCTAAGCCACTCTTGGCGTGTTGACTCAGGAAGGAAGTGGCCAGAAACCTTGGTGCATCATCAGGACAAGGCCGGCCTTTTCCCCTTGACCTAGGGAGTGTGTGGTCTTCATAGCAGTCAGTGTGCAGCTAGTAACCAGCTCCTCTTTCAGTGTAAAGCCTCATGCTCCACAAGAGCCAAGATCCCTCAAGAAAAACCATGCAAGGATTCCAGGGCACAAAAAGGATCTGCCCCATTATGAAAGTCACCACACCCAAGGTTTATGACTCATTTATAGACCTTTCCTGTCAATAGACAGTTTGTCAGTCAGGGTCATATTTACCATAAACCATGTTGAATTTTAACAGTTAACATTCTACCATTATGGGGCTCTCAAGTGGTTTAGTCTCACTTTTTGCTGCTGTAACTAAATACCTGAGCCTGGTTACTTAATGAAGAAAAGAGGTTTTTAAGCTCACAGTTCTGGAAGTCCAAGAGGATGGTGCTGGCCTTGACTTCTGGTGAGGGTCTTGTGCTTGTAGCATGACATGACAGATTGCATCATGTGTTGAGAGTGAGATGGAGAGAGAAGAGAAGAAGCAACATACTAGGGAGGAGCCAGACTTCATCCTTGTAACAACTCACTGTCATTCCTGAGGAAATTAATCTGCTCCCTCTGACCAGCATTAATCCTTTCATGAAGTAATGGCCCAGGGATCTCCCGCTGTCCCACTAGGCCTCACCTCTTAAAGGATCCACCACCTTTCAGTACTGCCATCCCGGGGTCCAAGCTTCCAGCATGTGAATCTTTCAGGGACAAAGAAAAACCACATTCAAATAATAGCACCCGCGAACCAGAGCCAGAGAAATAAGCAGGTATTAATTTATCATACAAAAATGCAAAGTTTTACTAAGCCTTTGATCATAACAATCCATTTGGACACTGATTAAATTAGAAGCTTATACATGAAGATAAATCTCAGAGATAATTAAGAGTTAAATATTAAGGGCTGGGGATTTAGCTCAGTGGTTCCAGCTCCTGCCTTGCAAGTGCAGGGACCCAGGTTTAATCTCCAGTAACCACATACAACAGTACTGGGCATGGAGACTCACGCCCACCAGCAATCAGAACCACATACCACAGTGCCGGGCATGGTGGCTCACACCTGTAATCCCAGCACTTGGGAGGCAGAGGCAGGAGATTTGCTGTGAGTTCATAGCTGAGCTCAGGGACAGCCTGAACTACAAAAGCGAGACCTTGTTAAAAAAGGGTTAAATATGAAAAATTTCAGCTTCCACAGTAACAGAAGAAAATATAGGAGATGCTTTCGCAGATTCATGGTATGGAAATACTTTATAAAGCATAAAACTCAAGCCAGAAAGGAAAAAAATGGACAGAGTTAAGAAATATTTTTTATTGAAATATATAAATAGAAAAATGGACATACTCAGAGTGCACAAACCGTCATAACTAGCATTGGATCCGGAGGTGGAATGTTGGAAGCACCGTGGGGCCCCTGGCTGCCCCTCACCCTGGGTCACACTGATAGACTTGACTTTGGAAAAGCTGAAAGCTCTTGTGTATCACAAAACATTGTGTTAGAATACAAGCAACCTCCCAGAAGAGAACTGCGTATAACCCTTTGCAGCACACAAAGAGCCAGCAATGGAAAATCATAGCATACAAACGAGCTCTTACAAAGAAGGACACGTAGTGCAACAAGAAAAACTGGCAAGGGTTATAATAAGCGATTCTCAAAAGGAAAAGGATAAACAGTCGGAACAATGGTACTGGCGCAGCCAGCTCTGCCTTGTACAGCAGCCTGTGTGATCAGCGTCGGGTGGATGAAGGCTGACTCTCTCTTCTGCCTTTTTTGTAGCGCAGCCTTCTTCTGTGACCCAAACACTTAGTGTGCCCTTGAGTGACAGGCAACACACTCGGTCAGTCACCCTTCTCCATGGCCCGGCCCCTGGGCCTGCAAGACTTTTGGCTTTCCAGTGTACAGACTTCCCAGCACCCTGCAGGCCTCCAGACAAGCCCAGGCTGGACTTGCTTTTTTGGGACCACACCTGCTTAGCTTCCAGCCGGGACCTTGAACTGCACAGTCGGGGCTGGGAACATCAGGGCAAGACTCAGGTGTTTGGGGCATAAGCTACAGCCTGGGGTGACCTGGGAAGTGGCAGAAGCCAGAGAAGGGGCTGCGGTGTGCAGGGGTTGGGGCTGGTAGGTGAGTCACCCGATCTAAAAAGGCCAGGGTGAGGGAGGACAGAGCAGGTGTCCGGGACAAGTGTCAGAAGCAGGCCAAGCGCTCCTTGTGCAAAGGCTGGCTGTCTGAAGAGGGGTTCTAAACCAAGGACGTCAGGGGCTGGACTCTGAAGCCCCTTACACAGGGCTGTCCCACACCCCTGTTGTACAGGAAAGGTCTGAGGCTATGCAGTAATGCCCTGCTCAGCCCAGAGTTTCTCAAAGGCCACTGTTGCCTTTTAGTTCCTAGAACACATCTTAGGGCACACCAGTGTCCCGGGGACACAGCGTGGGAATCCCTGCCCTGGAATGATTAATTAAGCTTTTTATGCCAGATACTGGCCCATCCCAGAGGCCTTTTCGTTTAAGGAAAGTACTCACTCCAGGGGTAGAAAGCCTTCGGCCTGTGAGGTGGGAAAGTTGTTTCCAAATCAATGAAACACTGGTAACTAGGGTTGTCTGAGAGGGTTTTTTCTGTCCTTTTGTGGAAAGTAGCTCACATATGCTTCTCCCAGAGTCATGTGATGTCCTCCCTAACCCTGAGCTTTTCATTTCAGTAGACAGATGGAGAAAGAGGCCGGAGAGTAAGGAACAGGATGTGTCTCAAATGTGCGCACATGTGGAGAGCTGAGTGATGAAGCATAATTCATGTGTTAGCTCAGGGTTTACTTGATCATTTATTCTTCATCCTTCCCAGACCCTTTACCATTGTGCTTATTGGATATTCAGGCTCCCAAGAGCACCAGAGCTCTGGTGGGCAGTCCTTATAGTGTACCTGACTCAGGTGAACCCCAAAGTCTAAATCATGCTCCTCATCAGACAACCTAAGAACAGAACAACAGCAACAACAATAACAACAACAACAAATCAGAGAAACCTGAAAATTGAACTGGATTCTGGGTTAAAATGTAGAGTAAGGATTGACTTTAACTGATTGCTTGGCTCTCCGCTCAGCCTTCTGGAATATTGGCCTTGTCTTTAGCAAACCCTGCATGGTCAGCCGCTCCTTCAGCCTCTCCTTTCACCTGCACCCCCACCCCCAACACAGGGCGCAGGCCCTTGAGCTGCTCCACCTGGGGGTGGTGGGTGCCTTTGTCCTCCACCTGCCCTGGCCAGGGCTTCTCCGTCCAGGGGAAGCACGCACCTCCTTGTGGGAACTCTTCTTGGCGCTGTTGCTCTGTGTCTCCGTCCTAGGAGAGGTCGCATGCAGAGGACGCCCCCCTTCCCCACTGGCCTCACACCTCTGAGCTCTGCAAGGCAGAGTCTGCCCTTCTCACTTTGTGCCATGTGCCTGGGCCTCCCTGTATGAGACCACCCTGGAGGACAGGCCAGTCCCCACCTTCGGCCCGCTCACTGTCAGGGCCCTGCTCAGATTGTTCTGAGCCCAGCAAGGCCTGGTGCGTAGACCCCACATCCTTACTAGCTCTTGTCCTGTCCTCCCTCCCTCTTGTGCTTGGGCTCTCACCCCAGATGCAGCCCTTCCACTCGCTGCACCCTGCATGCGGCCCAGTGTGGTCAGAAAGGGACTCGACAGCTGATTCTCAGTGCTGTTTGAGATCTCACTGCAGTTTTCTCACCCCAGCAGCAACCAGTACCACATACCACAGTGCCGGGCGTGGTGGCTCACGCCTGTAATCCCAGCACTCGGAGGCAGAGGCAGGAGGATTGCTGTGGTGTGAGATGGAGGCTGAGCTCAGGGCCAGCCTGAACTACAAAGCGAGACCCTTTCTCAAAAAACCTAAAAAAACAAAACAAAACAAAAAAACCACACATATGAGAGTGAGAGAGAAAAAGGAAGGACAAAAGGAAGAGAGAGAGAGACTGAGAGGAAAAAAGAGGAGAAAGGGAGAGAAAAACCTTGTTCTACCTCAGGCTCTACCACATTTCCGGTCCCCCATGGGAGGCCTCATGTAAACATGTTGTCACGTGTTGTTCCCATGTCCTGTCTGTGCTGTCCATGCTTTCGGTATGAGCTTCCCGCCTCGCTTCCTTGAGCATCTGTCATGGCCTGGTGTCTGTCCTGAGGCTCCTCTGCGACCTTGCTTCCAGGCGCCCAGGGACTTGTGCCTTGTGGGTCCTCCCAAGGTGTCTCCAGAGTTCACACCTCCTTCTTGAAGGGCCTTTTGCAGCGCTCTGCTGTCCTGGTCAGAATCCTTCCTCGCTCCCTGTCTGCCCCAGGATGAGGACAGTACCTGACATATAGTGGGCACACAGAGGGAAGCTTCCCAGCGTGTATGAATGGGACAGTGACTCCCCATCCTTCAGGCTCCCCAGCTCCCCGAAGTATTGCTTCCTTTTCAGGCAGCACATAGGGGTACGGGGATCACTTCAGGAGTGGGTGCATCCGTGTCCGTGTCTGTGTCCGTGTGGAGGTATGGAGGGAAAGTGCTGCGGTGGGAGGAATCTCCTAAGCAAGAAGAAGAGGTGGGGAAGAACCGAGCTGGGAACTGGTTTGGCTAGTTTGTACAGGAAGCAGGGATGGAGGAACTGGAAACTAGCTAGCGGTGGAAACTCCACCCTCCACAGGCGGGCAGGCCTAAGGCCAAAGGTTGCAAGAGCAAAATGCAAGATCTGTTGTGTGCAGAATAGACAGGTCCAGGTGAACTCTGGGGAGACAGAAGACCCTGAAGTGAGTTGGTTGTTTGACCACAAAAAGAAAGCATGTCAAACCAGAAAACCCCCATCTACAGAAAACAGGCACAGTTACAGAGAAGTGGGGGTTTGTTTACTTTGTTCTGTTCCCTACCAGGTGGAGGTGTCAACAAACCAGGTCCAGGCCAGTCCCCCAAGAGGAGATGGGGATCAACTCACCTACAGGGTAGAATAAGAGTATGAGCTGGGGCTGGGAGTTAGCTCAGTGGTTCCTGCATCTGCCTGGCAAATGCAGGGTCCCAAGTAAGGTCCTGAGTTCAATCCCCGGTACCACATATCCTACAGCTGGGCATGGTGGCTTACGCCTGTAATCCCAGCACTCCAAGGGCAGAGGCAGGAAGATTGCTGTTAGTTCGAGGCTGGCCTGGGCTACATAGTGAGTTCGGGGCCAGCCAGAACTACAAAGTGAGACCTTGTCTCCAAAAAAAAAACAAAAACAAAAAAAAAAACTAAAACAAAAAAGAGTGTGATCTAGAGTTGGCGGTGTCTTCGTGGTGGTGGTCTGTGACGTGCATTCCTGTGTCTACTGTGCTGTCAGGGCCTGAGAAGGTCCCTGAAGCAGAAATGGGAAGCTTGATCCACCCGATCTGCAGAGTAAATTGCAGGTTCACAGATTCCCCTCATGGAAAAAAAAATTTCAGGGCACATCACTGAGAGGCCTAAAAGGATTTATTAAGCAGAAGTTTAAAAAGTACATACTCAAGGAATGGAATGCGGACCCTCAGGAGTGAGGCACCTGATAATATGGGGCTGGCCATTCAGCCACACGCTTGTGAATCTGTGTGAAGAGGGGGATTCAGTTTATCCATGAAAGGTGGCAGCTCTTCCCGGAGTGAGTGTTGATGTCATTGATGCCACCTTCCTAGGTAGGTGACAGTCATGGTTATCACTAGTGTTAGAGTGGTGGCCCACCCAAGGGAAAGACCTATTTTAAGGGTAAAGAGAAGTATTCTGTTCCCAGGTAAAAGAGGGCCATTTGCAGCTAGAAGAAATTTCCCAGACTTACTGTGTCTTGAGAGAAAAGAAAAATAATTTTTAACCTAGGCTTGAATATGCTACAGTTATTTTTTAGATTATGATTTTCCTTGTCATCTTTTTACCTATCTGCATTTCTTCAGTCATACAACACCCCCACACACATACTTTGATCCCTTCTTTGTTTTTGTTTTTGTTTTTTTTCAGTTTTTTGAGACAGGGTCTCGCTTTGTAGTTCAGGCTGGCCCTGAGCTCAGCCTCAAACTCACATCACAGCAATCTTCCTGCCTCTGCCTCCTGAGTGCTGGGATTACAGGTGTAAGCCACCACGCCCAGCACTGTGGTATGTGGTACTGGTTGCTGCTGGGCCTGAGTCTCCATGCCCAGTATAGTATGTGGTTACTGAGGGATCGAACCGGGTCCTTGCACTTGCAAGACAGGTGACGGAACCACTGAGCTAAATCCGTGGCCCCAATCCCTTCTATGTATTAAGGGGTGAAGAGGGGTGGAAATTATATTTTCTTATAAATGCTTCAGGCTGAAGAGAGAGGTTGGCCCTGTGTAGCCATCGAACAAAAGTTTGATTTCAAAGGAAGGTAGGTTTTGTTGTTTGGTAAACCATCGTGTTTTGAAAGTCTGGGTGCAAGTTTTTCAAGCTTAAGCTTTGTGTTACAGACAAGTTTATCAATCAAATCAGAATCAGCCAGACATCAATAAGAATTCTCATATCCTATTTTAATTATAACAATGGTAAAATGATACACTAAATAAAGATCTCTATGTTTTCATGGCCGTTGGACCGTAACATTTTTTACTGCAGTGCTTAGAATCTGTATTAGAATTATTTTGTAGACTGAAAAACCTTTTATAGTGACTAGCTGTAGAAAATATAAACACAAAGTGTGGAGTAGATAACAGAAAGTTAGTTCATAGCACAGAAGCAACAAAACTTAACAGCTGGAATATTTATGTTGTCATTTCTATTTTATAGGCACATCCATATAATAAATTAAATGTTAACTTAAGGCTTTCTAAATACATTAAAATGGGAATGGGAATATACTAGGAGAAGCTGAAGGACCAAGTTTTGGAAGGGCTAATGGGACTGAGAACACGAGTCTCTGGGCTGCAGTGCTCAGAAAGTGCCAACAGGGACTGGTGTAGCACTTCTAGCCTTTTTGTTTAATATTACTATTGAAGCAGGGAGATGGGGTATCTAGGCAAATAGGTCACAGATCCTAAATAGTTAACCTAAACTAAAAAAGAAGTCAGTGCCTAAGTAAATTAGCATTCCAAAACCGACCAGTAAGGCCTAATAAAATTCCAGGGACAAAAGAAGAGATCCTTAAACAAATAGGAGAGATCTTGGAGAAAGTAAAACAAAGATGAAGCAGTTTATGCTGCGGACATCAAAGGCCTACCTGTGACCAGGAGGACCCCTCCTCTCTGTCACATACACTGGTCCCCAGAACTGTATAAAACCTGATAAACTTAAATATCTATAGTGTCCGCCTTATAGAATATCCCTCTCTGACTAGTGACTAGCAGAGAGAACTTCCCTTTCATCTTTCTGATGAACACACAGCTGTCCACTCCCCACCACTTGTCCTTAGCTGTCTTGCCCACCTCAGTCTTTGGTGCTCCCAGACAAGGACCGGAGGTCATGTTACACCATTACTCCCTTCTGCTCCATAGTCAGACACTTTACCCATTGCACCACTGTCCCCTACACTACTACTGTCCATGGAAGTTGATTATACTTCCCTGCAGAGTGCTGCAGACCAAGTCAAAGTGAGACCAGTTGTTAATCCAAATCAATCCCCCTTCTTTCTTTTTCTTTCTGTATATGTCAAGGTTAGTGCAGGCTCCTCACGGGCTACTTTTGGTGGCCATGTGAGAAGCTGCTTAGCTCCTCTTCCAGTTAAATTGTCTTGTTTAACTTTGCTTGGCTTTCTTTTGAAAAAACTGTAGATAAGGGAAGAAAAAAAAGAGGAGAAAATTGAACTAGACACTGTCCTGAAGCTAGCTTTTATATTATATTTACGATTTTTCTTGTCTCCTCCTCACCTCGTTCTAGTTCTTTTATCCTACCTCAAGGTGTGTTGCCCCTGGGAGTCTCTTCCTCTAGGGTGGAGGTCTCTGAGAAGAAATGCATGTCCCCCATTAACAGGCTTGTGGTGTCTCTTAGATCCTGAGGGAATATTTTTGGAGTTTCCTGAAAAGGTAAAAGGTACCATAACCTTGGATGACTTTTTGTTCTAAAGCTGCAGTTTTGCTTAAAAATACAATTTTTAAATGATGATTTTTCTTGTTTCATTTCAGCCTATCTTTATTTCTTCTCTCGGCCTCTAGAGGGCTGGGACAGTGCTGTTCAAAGCTGGAGGAGCTGCCAGCTCCCAGCTCCACTTATTTCTAAGATGTAGATTGCAGTGCTGCATTTCCTCCTTTTAAGAAAAAAGACTCCACTGCACTCTAGCTCTCTTGCCGCAGGAGCAGCCTCCCTCTCAGGCCTCAGTTACCTCCGCCCTGCCTCATAGGGTGGGGATGTGGGGAGTTTGGGGAAGTCTCCCTGGCCACTGATGATTCTTTTGGCTCTGGCTGCAGGAGACTCAGCTTTCCTCCTATTTTCCTTGGTGGGGCTGTGACCTTTGCATAGCATTGTGGGAGGCAATAAAATTGCTTAGCTAATACTTTTGACAGTCTGTCTCCCCAGGGCTCTTGTGGCCTACACTTTTTGGTGAGACAGAGCCAGAGGGGAAGACAGAAACTTTCTCTTAGCAGCTCACCGCCTGGCCCGATGGCTTTTGTCTTGGAGCTCCACTTCTGCTTCAGACAGATGCTTTAATTTTCACTTTGCTTAGCAACCCTCCCCACCTTTCTGTGCTGCAGGAACACTGCTGGCTTGATGAAGAGCTGCTTCAGCTCCAAACCTAGAACTCCAGAAGGAACGGCCACCAGCCAGTCTGCACTGAGTTCAGAAAGGCACAAGGAGGAGACTTTGTCGTTGGTCTGGGCCAGACCATCCTGTTGAGATGACAAAATGGTTTAACATCCTGCCCAAAAATGTGGCCACAAATGGTGCCCAGGCTCAGGCTGCCTGCAGTGTTCAACTGACCTACTTATTTTTCTGGGTAGAGCTCTGCTGGCATTTCCTGATGGCACGTTATTGTGGAAATTGTTAGAGAAAGAAGTGCATGAGGTGTGGAGCCGCCTGCTGCTCACTGTCCAGGAGCACAGCTGGGGGTCCTGGTTCTTTGGCAGAGCATACTTAGCAGCCCAGCTGGCCCCGTTTGCCCCCAGTTCTGTCCTGAGAACCAGAATCCCCAGGCCATATTTGCTTTGCGCTGGGGCTGGTGTG
>PVIR01016565.1:18936-35931 GCA_004026965.1 Petromus typicus | reverse complement strand
CTTAAATGGACATACCTTGAGGATATCCTCATAAGTGAAATAAATAGGGCACAGATAGGTACATATCGCATCTTTTCTCTGGTATGAGAAAATGAAGATGTAAATGAGTCCTAGCATTGTATGTTATATATTGTGAAATAGAAAATGCTCAATGTAAAATAAGGTGAAAAGGGACAATGTTGGGATTGTAACAAAAAAGCAAGGAAACAAATTTTATGTATATGGACGGGTGGTAGGGTGGGTAGGGCTATGGGAAAAAATGAGAATTAAGTTGTGTCTTATACTGGTACAAATCCCCATTATGGAGTGCAATCATGATGTGTATATTTAATGTACCAATAAAGATTAAAAAAAAAAAAAAAAGTCAGAATTTTTAGGCAGGGTGCAGCAGTGTTTGCTGTCAGGAGGCAAAGGCAGGGTCACTTCAGCAAGAGTTAAAACACCAACAACAGAAAGCCTGGGTCTAACCCCACGCTGGGCAGGGAGGGCACCGCCCTGCCTTCCCAGCCTGGCCAGAGCCGCTCACCTGGACGTGTCTCTGCTTCAACAGCGTCTCGTAGCGGTTGGACGGTGGCAGATGGATGGTAGCTCCCTGATTCTTACATTCCGACCGTAGCCTCTTGTCAAGAAGCAAACTAGTACAGAAAAAAGACCGGATTTTTTCACACATTATGACTTTTAAGGGAAATTTCACAAGTGTTAGTATCGGAATCACAAGCCACACACTCACCTTCCGGCCATCACCTTATAATATGCAAATATCTGGTCTGCAAGCTTATAGACAAATTGATCAAAACACAAGTTCACCTGAAGAGAGAAAGCACACATGAGATTTCAGTTCCCTAGAGGAATACCAAATAATATAACCTAAAAGGTAACGACTGACGTCAGGTTATTAGAAAAGAGAAACTACAATGAACTTGATAATCCAATATTAGCACAAACTACGCTAGCCCTGTCCTTGTGGAGTGACCAGGCCCTCCACCATCGTCATAAAGATAAAGGGGTACAAAGCAGCTCTCTTCACCATCTGCTCTGAGGGTTCAATGTACACTGGCTCTGGGGTCCCCATGGGGCATTTCCAGGCTTCCTTGGGGCAGGGCTGGAGGCCCTCGGCACAGGGTCACCAGGAGATGCCCTCTACCCGGTACCTTTGATTTGAAGAGGCTGGCCTGTTCCACAGAAACCCCGCTGGAGCCGTGTGGGCCCAGCACCGGCGGCCTGGCTGGTGGAGCCTCCGTTTCACAAGAAATGCAGCCCTTGCCCACCCTGCATTAAGGTGACGGTGACGTCCCTCTGAAGAAACTGCCCCAGTCTGGGAGGAGGCAGAGGAGGTCCAGATGCATGAACAGTTTGTCCAGGCCAAGCGCGAGAGAGTGAGGCTGACCACCTGAGCATCTGTCCTCCAGAAATAATCAGAAGCAAATCAAGCAGTGCGCGCTGTGAGCTCAGCAAAGTGCTCTTTAAAGTAAGCAAGCGCAGAAGCGCTGGAGACGTACACGGGGCTGGGGTGAGGCAAACACCCCGCTCTTTCGAGAGAGCGTGTGCGGACACAGGAGCTCGGCCCAGGGTGTAGCTGGAGGCAGCCGCACCAACACTGCCCCGTACACTGCCCGCAGTGTTAAACACGGTTTCATTTCCTTAATAATCAGAGAAAGGACATTTAACGAAAGCAAAGGAGACGCGATGGAGGCGCTGAGCCCTCACCTCTGCCTCGATCTCGTCGTAGAGAAACTGCTTGTTGAACCTGGTGAGTGCGTAGTGGGCGCTGTCGTTGTACAGGTCCAGGGAGTACAGCACGTACCTGTGGAGGGCGGGCCCGTCACCCCCGGCCCAGGCCAACCGCACCTCCAGATCCCCACGCCGAGGACACGGCCACCGCCGAGGAGCAAGTGCCTACCCAGCCACGCAGGGAACGGTCCCCACCCACTCAGGCGTGCCGCCCGCTCTTTGCGAGTGTGCAGTGCATTCTGAACAACAGAAATAAGTCTCGAGGGCCTGTTACACCCTAGAATGCCCAAATTAACAATAATGGAGTAGAAATTCTAAGACAGCTTGCTAAGAGTAAATGCTTTGCACACACCAGCCCTGATTTACTCCCCAGCACTGCAACGAAAGGAGAAAGCAGTACTATTAACAACAAAATCCCCACAGGGGCTGGAAGAAGGGCTTCCAGTGGTCTCACACAGAGAAAGGATGGAAGCAGTGATGACTGTTATGTCTTTAATATGATTATTATACACCAACTTAAAAAGTGAACTTGAAGATGGGCCGGGGATTTAGCTCAGTGGTGCAGGCGCCTGTCTTGCAAGCGCAAGGGCCCAGGTTCGATCCCTAGTAACCATATACCATAGTGGGTATGAAGATTCACACCCAGCAGCAATCAGTACCACATACCCCAGTGCCAGGCGTGGTGGCTCATGCCTGTCATCCCAGCACTCGGGAGGCAGAGGCAGGAGGATTGCTGTGATGTGTGTGAGTTTGAGGCTGAGCTCAGGGCTAGCCTGAGCTACAAAGCAAGACCCTGTCTCCAAAAAAAAAAAAAGTGAACTTAAAGAAATCATTTACATATTTTAATAATGAACTGTGAGTTAAAAGAAGACGGTATAATGGTCTTTGATGTACAGGTCAAGGCCAGAAGCCTGCCCTCCCTAGCTGTGTCTGGACTGGCAGCAGCAGAGGCCTCGGGAGAAGCCGTAAGAAAAGCTGGCACCAGTGGGATGGCCCCAGCAGTGAAGGGTGGAAGGCAAGGTGCTGACCACGCCCAGGAGCTCCGGCGTCCTCTGAGCACTGACTTGTACAGAACGGACCCGCTGAGGGGTCCCCAGTAGTTCACACAAAACCCACTTTTCACAGCATTCCCCACGATGGAAGCTGTAACCTAAAAGGCAGATTCCACACAACTGACTCAGAATCCTGACCCTTGAAACAGAGCTGGCCAGCGGGTACTCCTGCCTGTTGCTCTGAATGAGAGGCTGCGCCGCCTGAGGGGCCGGGCCACATCAGACGCTGCAGAAGCCTGGGCACGCTTCACCTCACCTTCCTGCCCCGGCCTCCGTCCACAGGGCCCTGCCAGTTAGGCAGCGTGAGCTCCTGATTTCCGTTTGAGCCAAGGGACAGGCTACTCGTGCCAGTCTCTGCAGCTCCACTCCCGGACTGTGACTTCTCGGGAAGCCAGTCCTGGCTCCTCCACACCAGCACCCACTGACCTTGGAGGACCCAGGGTCAGCACGGGCCCCAGAGGCAGCCTCCCAGACACCTACTCCATCATCGAGGCCTCCTTGGTCTCCAGGATGTGGTCAGTCAGGATCCAGGGCATGGACATCTCGATGGGGAACTGGATCCGCCTGCCCATAGTGAGCTCCAGGAAGAACTCTCGGAACCACAGCTGCGAGAGGTCACAGCACTGCTGCAGAGTTTCTTGAAGGAGTCAAAGAACACTGTATTACCTTCTACACATGGAAAAAGGTGTGCACGGGGTCACTGGGGGGGCTGAGTGGGGTGCCAGCAATCGCACTCAGCCCCAAGACACACACAGCATGGACATGAGCAGGAAGGGCCGCCGGGAGCCACTTTCAGGGACAGACTACAGAGGCTGCAGCTGGCCCTGCGCACACCGAGCAGTCAGCACCCTCCTGCCACGGGACCCGCCAGCCTTGCTCAGGAGGACCAGGGCAGTGAAAACAGGACTACAGGTTGAGCATTCCTAATGTGAAACTCACAGATCTGGGACATGCCAAAATCTGAAGCCTCCTGTGCTCACATATCACATGCCTGACTACGCAGGGCAGGTCAGTATCAAACCGCGGGTGCACCAGACCCGGGTGTGGGCCACACTGCGGGGTGCCAGGCCCACTCTCCAGCGAATACACTGCTAGGTGGCTTGCTGTGCTTAACAAGCCAGGATGAGCATGTCATCAACAGGGGTGATGTAATCTTATAGGGCCATGGTCAGAAACACCTATCACTGGCAGGCACAGTGGGGTACACCGGCAATCCCAGCACTCTGGAGGCTGTGGCAGGAAGACTGCTGTGAGTTCGAGTCAGCTGGGCTACACAGCGAACTGAAGGCCAGCCTGAACTACACAGTTGAAATCCTATCTCAGAAAAAGGAGACGGTGACAAAATACCACTACACAGTGTGCAACTCAGTCATTACCAACTGTGGTCACATGGAGCCGAATGAGTCTGCACTGAGACTCCGTCTGCAGGGGTGGCAGCTGTGCCCTTGGACAGCCTGAGCTTCCCACACAGGGAGCCGGGGGCTGTAGGAGGACCTGGACTTTACATTATGTAAAATACACACAAGAGCTGTCAAGTGGGTTCCTTTTCAAATTTGATCCCATCCCCAAGATCTCTCATCATGTATATGCAAATTCTCCAACATCCAAAGAAAAACTTCAAATGTAAAATATCCTCTCAAGCATTTCAGATAAGGGATACTCAACCTGGACTTGCTTTTACTTAAGATAAAAATCAATGTTCAGGCCTCAGCCCTGCATGGGACTCTCAGGAGAGGTCTAATTAAGGCAAAACTAGATAGATTACAATTTCTGCCCTCTGGGGGGGTAAGGGCAAAAGCATTCTATTCCAAGACCTTTGGGAGCACCCCCAAATCTAAGAAGCCTCCAAGTCTGAGCAGAAGAGTGGGTGGGGAGGCCACAGGTGACCCCCAAGGGCAGCGTGGGGCAGGGCAGGCTCTGTTGTGATGGATGGCTGGGCGTCACCAAGTTGCCCACAGGGCCTTTTCTGCCAGCTGCTCTGTGACTGGCTGTTGGGTGCACTTGCTGCATCTCCGAGCCTGCGTGGGTTGGAAGACTGGCCTTCCATGGCTGCGCCCGCCAAGGCCACTGGCCTGCTCTGGGTGAGGGCCACGGCCCCCAAGGCTGCAGCAGAGGCCAAAGGCAGTGGGGACAAAGAAGCCTCAGGACACCCAGCCACCAGAGGTTAGGACATGTCACTCCGGATGCAAGGGCCTGGGGCGGGACATCAGGCAGAAGCACCCTGGACGGTGTTAGCGGTGTTAGAGCGTGCCGGGCCGGGCTCTGGTCAGCACTGTGTCTTACCACTGAAATTTATCAAGTGAGTGTAGAAGAATGACTCCCGATGGAATTTTTCTATGTCCAGTATGGTGGGCCCCTCAAGGCTACTCCTCAAGGTTTTCTTGGAGCCACTTTTGTCCGCAATGAGGGACTCTAGCATGGTTCTCACCATGTAAAGCTGCATCATCCAAGGCAACGTTCGTAGGGAGGAAATACACACGGCACGTTAGTCACGCCACACCCAGGAACAGCACAGCAGGGGACTGCTCCTGACGCCCTGCCGGGGCCGAGCCCGAGCGCCCATTCCCCTGGGCGGGCCCTGGGCATCTAAGCGGCCAAGCTGCTGCTGTCTGGGGAAAGAACAACCTGCAGAGGAGTTCACCTCCGTGCTGCGAACATCAACAAGGAGAACAAACAACGTCTTACCACCAAAGGTTAAGAGAGGTGGATAGGTGTAGGACTGCCTCAGAAACGCGTTTACCACATGCAAGAGCCTCTCCATGCCCAGAGACTTGAGCTGCCGCAGCGGCTCGGCAGAGCTCAAGGACTCAGCCATGGTGCGCACCAGGTAGAGCTAGACACAGACAGACGGGAGGAGAGGCAGGAGAGAGCCGTTAGTCACACACTGCACGTGCCCGAAGGGACACGGGGACAGATGCACGGGACAGAGTCCAGGAGGGCTGAGCTCCTCACACGGCCCCTGGAGGGCCACCCCCAAGGATGGGCACAGTGCCACTTCCCCAGTGCCCAGGGTCCCCCAGAGCCCGCTGTGTGCTCTGCCAAGAAGGCTGACAGAGAGATCATAAAGCCTTTGTCGAGACGAGTGAGAAGTCACAGGCCCCACAGAAAAGCAGAGGCCCACATTAGACCCGGTATGAGGACCCAGGAGGAGTACTGCAGAGGGCTGGACACACAGGACAGGCCAGGGAGAGCAGCACACTAACAGGACACACGAAAGCAATGTTCCAGCCTCCCCACGCTGCATCTGTAGGAAGGGTCACTTGTAGACTACACATAAAATTATAATGACGCGTTTAAACACATAAGGAACAGTGTGAAACGTACAGTTTAGATGCCCACCGCACTGGGGGACAGAAGTGGACAAGGGGTCATTCACGCCTGAAGGTGAATGCACAGAACAGACTCATGGCCTCAGTTACCGTCCAGAGTCGCACAGGCAGGGCGGGGACAATAGCAGGAAGGCCACAGGCAGCACGGGACGTGCCTGAGCACAGCGACCACCCTTCACACCTGGCCTGGCCGCCCCGCCCCCCCCCCCCGGGTGGACCTGGCCTTGTGCAGGGCAGGGGCTGGGGACCTGTGTGCTCGAGGGTCCCACGGCGCGGCGCGGCACTTTGATGTCAAAGCCGCTCTTGGGGTCCTTCTCTCCCCGCAGAGCAGGGTCATTGAAGGGCTCGTGTCCAGTCTCCCAGTCACACACAGTCTTCCTGATGGCCTGCAGGACACTGAACAGCCCATCAAGTTACCAAAGGGCATACCAGCCCTCCCCAGGAGCCACTGCTCCGAGTGCGGTGGCGGGCACACGGCAACAGTCCCATCCACACACAACTCCAGGACCACCGCTGCCCGCAGGCCCGACTCGGCTGCGGTCTGTATCAGTTTGCGCGGGAGCAGTCTCATTTCCCGATCCCCGTCCAGGATGCCCACTCATGCCCAGGGCAGAGAGAGACCCCAGTGCCCAGCAGGCGGCTGTCTTCCTACAGCTCGGTGGCCCTGCATCCCCCACAGAATCAAAGAGGTCAGGACATCCAGACTCAGTGCCCCAGAGGACCAGAGGCACCTGGGACCAGTCCTGTCAGCCTGAAGGGAGGGCTGAGGCATGCATTTCACGGGCTGCGTTCTGTGTCAGAGCTCCCTGACAGCTGTGCGCCCCAAACAGGCCCCCACCCACGGTAGGCGGGCCCCTTGTGGCCGTATCTGGGCACTCTCTGGCTCACACAGCTGCTAAGCCTCGGCCACCAGGGTGGCAGTGAGCCCCCACCGAGCCCTCCGGTAACAGCATCTGGGCTCACGGCTGCAGCTGAGCACCCCTCACTGCAATGCTTGAGACCAGATTTCTGAAATGTTGTGCTTCTGCATGAACGTGGTTACCTTGGGAACAAGTACGATCGATACATGAAATTCATTTAGGTTTCACACGCGATGAAAATATACTATACAACATGTTAAATAATTTTAAAATGTGTGTTAGATTTAGCTCAGGGGTTTCAGCATCTGCCTGGCAAGTACACGGTCCTGAGTTTGCTCCCCAGTACCACATACACAGTGTTGGGCATGGTGGCTCACGCCTGTAATCCCACATTTGGGAGGCAGAGACAGGGGGACTGCTGTGAGTCGGAGGCCAGCCTGGGCTACACGGTGAGTTCAAGGCCAGCCTGAACTACAAAGTGAGACCTTGTCTCAATAAAAAAGTGCAGGATGGAATTTTTTTGGATTTTGTAGGATTTTAGATGTTAGGACTTGGGATTAGAACGCTAAACCAAAAGCTTCTTAATGCCAATACTTTACCCTGCTGGGTATCAAACATGTTGAACGTAAGGCCTAAATAAATAATGTCCATATATCCATGAACCCTTCATTTTACAGGGATGTCCTTGCAAGACAGCCCTAAATAGAAGGCTCATGTTAAGAGAAAAAGGTCAAGGTCATGACCCAATTTCTGCAGTATCCAGCTGGGGTTTTGTCTCTGAGCAGCTCGGATTCTAAACCTGTGTCACCATGCCAGCTCTGGGCATGCTTCCCCAGTTTTCGGGCAGGCCAGAATAAAAGCTAAGATTCTCAAGATGATGCATCTGAAAGGAGGTGGCGTGTGGGGCCTGAGGGCAGGAGATCAGAATGTGTCCCCCACCCCTGGCCTCGGAACTCCCTGATGCCGCACAAGTGACTGAAGAGCCAGCTGCCAGGGTGTGGATGGAATTCACCAGAGTGGGCAGGGCTGTCCTGTGTCACCACAGTGGGCTGAGCCAGCCTGCGAAAACCTAACTCTCCTGCTGTCTGCACCCGGACCCCGGACCCCGGGCAGCAGGCCCAGCACAGGGGGGCATGGCAGGCTGACCTCTGGATGACGTTCTTCTTCTTCCTGATGGCCTGCCGCAGCGGCTCCCGCAGGGTCACCTGGGAGAAGTCCTGCAGGGCAGCGTAGACCGTGTGCCGGATGGCGTGGTTGAACACACTCTCCATCCTGCCCATCAGCACCTGTAGCCCTTTGATCATGGCGATCACCTGCAGTACGGCAGGGGTGGGCAGCTCTTCAGGGCCCAGAAGCTTCCTTGCCTTCCCTCCGACCCCCACACAGCTCTCCAGCTCTGGCATCATCCTCAGAGCAAGTACTGTTATGGAAACACTTGAGCACAGGACTGCTCTGACCCAAACACACCCAGCTTCTCCAGGACCTACTAGATCCCTGTGACTCCAAAAGGAGAAACATTAAAAGAATTCTTCCAGTTCTCTGGGAGGCTGAGACCAAAGGGTGATCCAGCCTGGGCAACTTACTCATTTACTGAGCCCCTGTTTCAAAAAAGAAGGATGGGTTGCGGCTCAGCGAAGGACCTAGGTTCGGTTACCAGAATCACTAAATCCACAAAAAGACTCAAGAAAGCAAATATGATAGTAACTGAAAAACAAAACAGAAGATACATTGTTAAAACGAGGATGCTGCACTGAATTAATAAGCCTGGAGAGGCCAGGAGCAAGTGCCCCAGGCTGCCCGAGCACTCGGCAGGGCACACTCCGCAGGGCACACTCGGCGGGGCACGCTCCGCGGGGCACACTCGCCAGGGCACGCTCTGCGGGGGCACACTCGCCGGGGCACGCTCCGCAGGGCACAGGGCCGCCCTAACTCTACACCTTGGTCTCCTCTCTCTCTTTTGGCTGCACCGGGAACTGCGCCGTGAGGTTTGCAGAGCAGGCCTCATCCGTCATCCAGCTCCCCACTGTGGGCTTGTGAGATACACACGCGTGCAGGCCGCTCTGCTTTGAGGGTTCTGGCTCGTTACGGGGCCCAGGAGACAGCAGACGCGCCCGGGGGTGCGCTCATCAGAAATGCCGGGCCAGGGCTGGCTCTGGTCTACTTTAGAGACATTCCAAAACAAGCTGGCTCAGGGGCATCCTCTGGCAATACCTGTTTCTGAACCAGTATAAACTCAAGATCCACACAATCCTAACCTCTGTACTGAGCTATACCTACCATCCTATAGTTTTCTTTTTGATTTTTGTTTTTTTCATTTTGAGAAAAGGTTCTCCCTACGTTGATAAATTGCCCAGACTGGACCTAATGTGCAGTCCTCCTGCCTCAGAGAAAAAAAAACACCTCACCAAACCAATCAAAAAATGGGAAAATGAAATTAATAGACACATCTCAGAAAAAAAAATACAAATGGCCAAATACATGAAAAAATGTTCAACAAAATCTGCCATTAGAGAAGGTGCAAATTCAAACAACACTGAGGCTCCATCACTGCTCGAGGGCGGACAGCTGTCATCATGGGGTCAGGTGACACCAATGCTGGAGAAGCTGCGGGGAAAGGAGCCCTCTGTACTGCCGGGGACATCAACTCACAGTCACTACAGAAATCAGCATAAAGGCTCCCCGGAAAACTAAAACTACAAACTCTCCTCGCCCTAGCTATGTCTCTCCTGGGTATCTTCCTGAAAGAGTCAAACACATCCTATTACAGGGAGTCCTGCACACCAGGTTTACAGCAGCTCAGCTCATAACAGCCTGCACGTCCACCGACAGGTGCAGGGATAGACAGAATGTGCCATTTATACACAACGCGGCACTACTCCGCCACAAAGCAGAACACACTAAGAGCAGTGAGAAGATGGAAACAATCCAGATGATCATCCTCTGGTGGATAAATAAGTGCAAGGTATCCAGAGATGAAACACAGCATTACACAGTGGCGAAAGAAACAGCACACCTACTAGACCAGTTTGGCCCCAAATTCATGGCGATCCCTCTGCCTCAGCCTCCCAAGTACTGAGATTAAGCCATGCAAAGGATAAGATCAAGTTTATTTTTAAAAAGCATCACTTGAGTTTAAAGGAATTCTTAAACTTGCCAGAAATATGTCCTTTGTCACATGACAGAGTCCTAGAGAGCCATAGGGTGGCACTGGGGCAAGGACAGACAGACTGACCAACAGATCGGGCAGGACTACGAATTCATCAAAATCGGCTTCCAGTGAACTTCAGAAGTCAGCGTGAAAGCAAAATAGTATAACCCTCAGAAGACAATGCAGAAAACACCTTAATGACCTCAGGGAATGTAAAGATTTCTTACACGACACAGAACAGAAATCGGCTGACCCAGTATGAAGAAATTCTGTCCAGCAAAAGGACCAGGAGGACAGTACGCCTTAGGCACACATGGAGCAGGATCGCACAGTGCTGCCCCACGGCCCCTGGAGTGGACCCATAGCTCTCCCTGCATCCTGCCCCCGTCCCCAGACCCTGCCCCGCGGCCTGGCCCGTACCGCCTTTCCCCAAGTCTGACACGCAGAGGGCTGGCCCTGCACGCAGGCAGTGACACGGAAGGCAGGTGCTCAGTGCTCCGCCTTTGCTTTGGGTGAAGCCGGAGTCACACGAGCCCGAGGCATCGGCACCCTCACCTCAACCAGGGCGAACTTCTCCTCGCTGGTGTAGTTGTAGCGGGTGGCACGCTCATATTCCTCGGCATTGTCGGGGCAGTCCTTGTTCGAGTACTTGTCAGTCGGGTGCACAAGTTTCCAGGAGTACTGGTGTGGGCACAGGAGGAGAGGCGGCCCCACTGAGGAGCAAGCGGGCCGGCTTGCCTCCCTGCCACGGCCGGCCGCCTCGGAAAGCCACACACGGCCCAGGCCCACTCCAGCGGGGCCGAGACACTCGGGCCGCCCACTTCAGCGCAAAGAACCCCGGGCAAACGCCCGGATGTGGCACAGTGAGTACCTAAAGCTCTTCGCCCCTCGTCACCATTTACAAAAAGAATCTGCCCCCAAACGCTTGCATAATTTTCCCACTAGATAATTTTTATCTGACCAAAAGGGAGAAACTTGTATGACATACAGCTGTTCAATCTCTAGACCGTCTTGAGAAACACTGACAGCTACAGCTATTGCTTTTAAAACGAAAATTTAAAAATGAATAAAAATGGGACTTAACGACCACCACAATGACTTAAATTTAGCTCTATCAATGACTTTAAAAAACAATTAGTCCAATTTAGATACACATGATCACATTCGTCACAGAAAATTTGGACCAGTACGTGATCTATCTTGCTTCTTTCCCCCCATTCTCTCTCTCCTTTGTGTAAAAGCTTCACTTGCACTTTTTCCTTCAGTTTTCTTTTTTCTTATCCTTCCCTTCTTCCGCCTATCTCTTATTCTGCTTCTATCAATGTTTTAAAACATAAAATCTATCACACATGAGAAAAATGTACTAAGTCACCTAAGAAATATTTATACAGATGTGTAATCTTTGTTCTGTCTTGTGCTTTTGTTTTTTGTTGTTTTTTTTTTTTGAGACAGGGTCTCACTTTGTGGTTCAGGCTGGCCCTGAGCTCAGCCTCCAACTCACATCACAGCAATCCTCCTGCCTCTGCCTCCCGAGTGCTGGGATTACAGGCGTGAGACACCACGCCCGGCACTGTGGTATGTGGTACTTACTGGTTGCTGCTGGGCGTGAGTCTCCACGCCCAGTATTGTATGTGGTTACTGGGATTGAACCTGGGTCCTTGCGCTTGCAAGACAGGTGCCAGAACCACTGAGCTAAATCCCTGGCCCCTTTGTGCTTTTGTTTTTGAGACAGGGTCTCACTATGGAGTCCAGGCTGGTCTGGACTCCGCAACGATCCTCCTGCCTCACCTTCCTCAGTACTGAGATTACATGCCTGCGCCACATTGCCTGGCTAGATGAATAATCTCGTTTCTTGGGCCATAGATAAAGAGCCAAAAAATTCATGCAGTTTTACATCACTGAACGATCAGTTAACACAAAAAATTCATGTCATTTAGCCATGTCCGTGAGGCATAACCAACCGGGGAAGGCCATGCATGTGGCCTCCTGAACCCCTACCCCCCGAGCTCCACCTACCACCTCCATCACGTGCGCACTCCACTGGGAGAGCAGCTGCAGGCCCTGCAGCGCCAGCTCGAAGAGCTTCCTGTACTCTGCGTCTGTCTTCTGGGCACCCTGGCGCCCCGACCCCGTCACCACCTAAGCACACAGGAGGACACCAGACACCTTCACCATTCCACCCAGCGAGCTCGCCTCAGGGTCCACCCAAGCCACACGTGGGAAGAGTACAAAATGGGCAAACAGCCTGCACTGAGCTTTCTGAAAACACATGTGTAACTGAGCCACAAAGCGCAGGAAAACAGCTCCACCTGCAGCCAGGGAGCACGCAGGTCCCCAAGGCCAGCGAGATCGAAAGACAGAAGGCACAGAACAGGCAGTCATGGGTGTTGAGGATGTGGAGACTTCGCAGCCCTCACGCACTGCTGAGTAGAACTGGTCACTTGGGAAACAGCCCCGCAGTTCCTCAAAAGGAGGGGCTGAGCTGTGAGCTTGCTCCGCAGCTCCTCTCCTAAACCGCTGCCACGAGGAATGGAAACCGACTTCACGTGCACCCCAGACACTGGCATCCCGGCAGTGCGCCTGAGCCCACGGCCAGCCCCACTGTCTCAGCGTACCACAAAATCCCAGTGTCCACACGCCAGGTTCCCAGTCAGCCACAAAAAGAAGCAGAGAGACTTATACTTTAAAAACAAGAAAAACCTTGAAATAGTACAGGAACTGAAAGAAGCCCATCAGAAGGGACCACGAATGTACCAATAAAAAATTCAGTTAAAAAGGGGGTAGCAACCAGGGATTTAGCTCAGTGGTTCTGACATCTGCCTTGCAAGTGCAAGGACCTGGGTTCGACCCCCGGGAGCCACATGCAGCAATCTTGGGCGAGAGGACACATGCCCACCAGCAGTCAGAACCACACATCACAGTGCTGGGTGTCATAGCTCACACTTGCAATCCCAGCACTTGGGAGGCAGGGTCAGGAGGATTGCTATGCGTTGCCGGCTGGCCTGGGCTACATAGTGAGCTCAAGGTCAGCCTGAACTACAAAGCGAGACTCTGTCTCCAAGAAAAGAGTACTTAGCCTGGTACCCAATTGTTTTCAAAGCAGCTGAGGTTAACGTGCAGGCGGCACACCCACCTCGCTGTTGCTGTGGCGTGCCAGCTCGGAGATGAAGCGCATGTGGTCCTCTCGGGTCTGGAGCATCTGCTCACAGATGTTGTACTGAGGGCTGCTGCCCGAGGATGTGCAGGTCCACCTGGGTGTGAGGGAGACCCTGCGTCACGAAGGGGCGCGGCCATACAAAACAGACAGTGTGCTTTGCAAGAATTTAAGCAAAACGGACAATTAACTGACAGGGAGCACCTAGGCCTATAATGCCGCAAGCATTTACAGTGGCGCTTTGCCGCAGCGCACAGATTCCGTGCTGTCCATGATTCTGGTTACAGAACTTGTTCTGTGATTGTAAAAAGAATTAAGTTCATGAACCAGAATCGTGAAGAGCATCAAGTTTGTGAATGAGGTACCACTGCACACCCTGCCCTTTACCGGAGAGGTCTGCTCACTCAGGAGCAAGATACAGCTTTGTCAAGGATGCAGCTGAACGAGACCATGACTTAGCTGCAGGTATGAGCAATCACCAAAGTCAGAGGTATGCAGCAGCGCAGGGCCACGTGCATCCTCGGTGAAGAGCACTGTCTACGATCACACGGAGCAGTGAGCCACACCTCCGACAGCACGGCTGCCCAGCCTCCTATCACCAGCCCCAGCACCATCATCTCGCTTCCAAAGACACCCTCTGAAAAGTGCTCAGGAATGACCTCAGGAAACCACGTCTGGGCTGACTCAGACCTCAGGTGGCAGTTCCCCCGACTCTGGTGTCGTCACAGGTGTCACTGCATCTGTCACTGACATGAGCACCCCTCGGTCCAGAGTGACTGCTGTGTTCTCAACCACGTGGCTAGAGGAAACTTCCACGTGGTAAAAAAGGCCTAAGCCTGCACTGTCCAGTAATGTGACCTCTGATTACCTGAACATTTGAAATGTGATGGCTCTGCTAAGAAAATTAAAAATTAAATTGTATTTTTAAATGAATTTAAATGCAAATAAATACATAACAAGGGCTACCATACTCGACATTCGGTTTCAGACTGTTGGGAACGTGAGCAGTGTCTGGTGGGACAGGCAGGCAAGGCTTTCACCCTGCCCAGTGAGGACGCGCAGGGCTCTCCCAGGCAGGCTCACTCTTCCTACCGAGACTTATTCTCCTCATAGTGGGCGCTGGTCTTGATGTATCTCGCCAGTTCTATCTGCATATCCCCAAAGAGCGGAACCACCTGCAGCTGCTGTATTCAAACAACAACAAAAAACTGAATCATTATTTATGTTCAGTCATCAAATACGCGAGTATGAAGAAAATGGTTAATGCTGATAATCTATGGTGGGCCACATGCTACTTCTGCAAATCATTTAATACAAACAACAACAAAAAAAACCCTCTATATGAACTCTGAAAGAACAAAATACAATGTAACAAACAACATATATACAAACTATTCAATGTGAGAATTAACTTATTATATTTACCAGCACTAAAAAAATAGTTCCGTTTCTGTATACTAGCCACAAATACAATCATACCGTAGATTATGAACAAAATTCTTCCACGATTCTCATCAAAAACCAAGCTGAACAAGAACCAAATTAAACTTCTCTATAAAGTCACCATTGGATCTAACCATTGAATTTGATTTAGTTCTCATCCAATTTTGACTGCAACCAAAATCACGGAAAGCATTGTTTGTGAACTGAATCACCGCTAGAATTATAAAGTGAAAACAAAGAGGAACAATTTGCAGTAGCACCAAAAAATAAAAATATGCATGAATAAAGCAAACAAAAATACGGGCCTGAAAATTCTAGAGAAGGTTCTCACTGGAAGGACCAAATGTTCGGTGGCTCAGTATGTTATTTTATTTTCATCGATTTTCTTTTTTCATGTTGATGGGAATTAAACCCAGGGTGACAACATTAGCAATACTGTACTAACTACAGTTCTAAAATTTACTGAGAGGATGTCTTAAGTGTTCTCCCTACAAAAATATGATAAACAGGAATGGAGCTCAGCAGTACAGCACTTTCCTAGTATGTGAGCCCGCAGATGAGCCCCAGATTCAACCCACAACTATAAGAAAAGAGATAAAAGTGAAACAACGAGCCATGAAGAGAACGCACACATTTCAGACACATGGATATCCAGAACAAACAAATAACTAAAAATCACTAGGGAAAAAAGTGACAGTCACGAAGCAGCACTTCACCAAAAGGACACACAGGCTAAGGACGTGAAAAGCAGCAGCCGGGGGACACGGAAAAGTCTGCAGCCGGGGACACGCCCGACGACTCAGTCACAGGGACGTGCAGTCTGCAGGACGCCCGAACCCACGCTGGGCCACACCACTGACGCTGACGACAAAGGGGCCGAGGCCCCAGCTTCTCTCTTGCTTCCAGCAGAAAAGCACTGCAACACGGCAGCAAGGCCTGCAGCAGGAAAGGCTGCCGACAAGCAGGCCCTCCCACAACAGAACGGGTAAATCACACAGACTCATCAACGCGGATCTACACAGCTACGCCACAGGCCCGGCTCCGGCAGAAACGCAGGAGTAAATGGTTGGGTCCGAACGGCACAGTTCCATTTCCACAAAGCTCAAGCCAAGCAAGAGCACCGTGGAGGGGCAGGGGCAATAGCACGGCCGCCGGCAGGCGGCAAGCCGGGCCGGGTCCCCCTCTGGGGCATTTCCCCACAGGCACCATAAAGCTTCAAGCGGCACACATCAACAACACACTGACCCCAGAAGACAAAGGAGCTCACCTTGAAGTACCTGTCGATCTTGGATAAGTTTATTCTCTTCTTGGCATCTAGTTTATAGATGTTACTGACGCTCCCATCCATCAGGTACAGACCAAATCCCATGACCTGAAAGACACAAAGCAGCGTATGAACGTTCACACCGACCGTCTGACTCCCACGTGGACCGACATCACCGCCTTAAGCTCAAATCACACAGCACTCCTCTCTGAAGGCGCTTTTAAAAGCTCCTGGGCAAGACACACCCTTTCAGGTAAAGCCACCCCTGTATGTGTGCGTCTCCCACGGCTGTCTCGTCTTCCTGCCAAGGCCCAGTACCAGCACCAGCTCATGTCAAGCACACTACAGGGATGGGCGTGGACAGACGCAGCTGGACACTGGAGCGGGCTTCCAGTCCTGCTGTCGGCCCCAGCCTTTCAGGGTTCATATCACACCCACTGACGACAGGCCCCAGGACAAATGAAGCAGTCCCTGGAGCCCCACGGGCAGGCAAGGACGAGTGCACAGCAACGCAGCACATACAACGGGCACGGGTACCGGCTTTACAGTGACAGTGGTGCACGTATTACTTTTTTTTTCTTGAGACAGGGTCTCACTTTGTTGCTCGGGCTGGCCCTGAGCTCCCTGTGTAGCCCAGGCTAGCCTCAACTCACAGAAATCCTCCTGCCTCTGCCTCCCTAATGCTGGGATTACAGGCGTGAGCCACCACACCTGGAATTGTGCTATGTGGTTCCTGGGGATCACTTGCCAGGTAGGCAACCGGAACCGCTGAGCTAAGTCCCTGGCCTTACTTCATATTTTTAAAAATTTTGTTCTAGGGCCGGGGAGTTAGCTCAGTGGTTCCGGCGCCTGTCTCGCAAGCACAAGGACCCGGGTTCGATTCCCCGGTAACCACATAACAATACTGGGTGTGGAGACCCACACCCAGCAGCAACCAGTACCACATACCACAGTGCCGGGCGTGGTGGCTCACGCCTGTAATCCCAGCACTCGGGAGGCAGAGGCAGGAGGATT
>PVIR01016565.1:0-18836 GCA_004026965.1 Petromus typicus | reverse complement strand
TTTTGTTCTAACTTAGAATCTCCAGGCAGATCTTCAAAATGGTATCATAAAGATGTATTTTAGGCTGCTGTCTGGTGCTCTGCAAACACACTGTCGCCTCAGTGAAGTCCTGGGGACGGGGGCTCACAGGGCCGGTCTGCTAGCCTGACCTGAGCTGTGGGCCACCACACGCATGCACACCCACCTCCACTGCACTTGGGGGTCAGCCTGGGCCTCCTGCACCCCACCACCACCAAGCACACATGTCCAGCGCCCCTGCAGGGAGGAGGCCTGAGGTGGGGAGCGGGCAAAGTGGGAGCAGCACAGCTGACATCCTGACTTGACGCAGAGCACCGATACAGAACAGGGTACGTGCTCTAGTTATGTCTATTCGTCTCGCTGGGCCTCATGTGCCGAGGTCCGGGCTCCAGGAAGTGATGGATCGTGGGACACGCCATGTGCGGGTGGATTGTACGCAGAGGGGTTGACAGGGAAAGGCGCTGAGTGGGCCAGGGCTCTCTGCGAACAGCGTGTGGCCCGCGGGGTCAGTCTCCACCGGGGTCCTCCTCCGACTTTGTTTCCCCACCTCGCTGACAGGAGCAGCTGCTCAAATAGGCCGCCTGTGTCCCGCCCCGACATGCTGAGCTGACTGTAACCACGATCCTAAACAAAAGTCTCCTTTAAGCGGCAGGTGTCGGGTACCGTGCCTCAGCAGGAGCAGTGACTGCAGCTGAGTGAGCACAGCTACTTAACTGCAGTACACAGCTGGCCCTCCTTATCCCTGGGCTCTGCGTCCTTAGATTCAACCACCCACAGATTGAAAGTAGTTCAAACAGTGTTCCCGTCTGTAATGAACATGTACAGTTTCCTGGTCGTCACTACCTAAGCAAAACAACCTTCTCTGACCTCTGCTCCAGGCAGCTCGATGCTGAGAACCCTGACCCAGGCCCTCTGGCACCCCTCCCCTCCCCACCCCGCCCCCGACACGGGCACCAGTGGCCGTGTGCGGGGACAGCATGACGCTGAGGAGCTGGCACAGCCCTGCACAGCTGCTCCCTCACTGCGGGCGGCCACCCCCACGCACGTACCTTAAGCAGCATGTGCTTCTCGCTGGGCGTCAGGTACATCCTGTTCTCGTAGCAGTCCACACACAGGTTCACGATGTCTGCCAAGAGCTCCTCGTAGCCAGAAATGACCTCGAGCTGCTGCTGTAGAGACTGCGAGACAGAGCGGGAGCTGGGTCCCACGGCCGCTCGACGCAGTGCGGCCCCGGCCGTGGCGCCGGGAGCGGAGCCTCACCTGCGTGATCTTGTTGTGGTTGGCCAGGAACATGGACAGATTCTGGGACTCCTGGATAGACTGCGGATCTGCCATTTTACGTAAAAACTGAGCAGCCCTTGAAAGTGAAAAGAGTTACTGGTGAAATGTACCAACAGGTTACTTTAATTTAAAAGATTTCTGAGGGCCGGGGATTTAACTCAGTGGTTCCGGCACCTGTCTTGCAAGCACAAGGACCCAGGTTCGATCCCCGGTAACCACATAACAATACTGGGTGTGGAGACTCACCCCAGCAGCAACCAGTACCACATACCACAGTGCCAGGCGTGGTGGCTCACGCCTGTAATCCCAGCACTCGGGAGGCAGAGGCAGGAGGATTGTGATGTGAGTTGGAGGCTGAGCTCAGGGCCAGCCTGAACTACAAAGCGAGACCCTGCCTCAAAAAAAAAAAAAGATTTCTGAGCAAAACAGGGGTCTTTGTAGTTATTCATCTGTGGAAAGACAGCTGGGGAGGGGCGCAAGCCCAAGGACCCAGGTGAGCCTCGATCCCACCAGGGCCACTCACTGCCCTGTGCCCTCGCTTGGCCTCCCTGGGTCAGCTGTGGCCAGGTAACCCAGGACTAAGCCGGGAGCCGGGATGCGGATGGGAACCGTAAGGCTCTACTCTTTACTCTCGGCAGAGACAGCCCTTGTTCCCCTCCCTGCTCACTGGAATGCGGAAATGACAACTGGAGGTCAAGCAGCTGTTTAGGACCAAGGAGTGCAGACGGCAGAGCCGGACAGCCCGCACGCTGGGCTCAGTCTGCAGCAGACTGCCTCCCTCTGGACTTCCCAGGGAAAGAAACTGATCTGGTTTAAGTTGTTATTTCTGCGGGTTTTAAAAATGGCGTACAGGGAAATCTGGTATTAGTTAACAGCCCTTGCCTTGCTAAACGAGTTCCTTTTACTGATGTGAGCCCTTGCTGGGGTCCGGGATGTGGAGGCTATGGCAGTGTTGAGGTCACTTCTGTCTCCTTTCCTCAGGCCTCGCCACAGTGGCAGGGACTGCTGTTGTCACCGACACCCTGAGAGGCTGTGCTGGACACACACGCTCGGCGGAGAGCAGCTCAGCACTGAGGGTTAGTCTGGGTGGCACAGACGAGACGGCTGGGGACTCAAACCACGCTGTGCTCAAGGCCGCCGCCAGGGCCGCCAGGCGCTCTCCGCGCTCTCCCAGCCAGCAGCCCTCTAGGAAGCAACGTTATTCACCGAGAGGACAGCTCGCTGTCCCCTGACACAGCCTCTGAAGGCTGGGAAAGCTGCTCAGAGTCACAGCAGGCCGCCTGTGCGGCTGGGCACCGGCTGCGTCCTCGGGCTGAGCCAGCCCTGCCTCCGCCTCTCCCCTCTGACGTTCACTTGGTCCCGCAGCTGGCGGGAGATGGAGGTGACTGCAGACTCCGGCCAGCAGCCCAAGAGCTCGCTGCGCAACCGGCTCAGGCAACGCATGCGCCCCGTGGATGAGGCTCCTGTCCCTGAACTTCCTGCTGCCCGGTGCCCAGCTCAGTGTGGCTACAGACATGACAGGGGTGTCTCCCGGCAGTCTCCCCACAGCACTCGGCACCCGGAGGTCCCCACACACCTGAGGCTGACCCCAGCGCCTCCACTAAGAGGCTGCAAACACCACCAGACACAGCCTCGCTGCTGCCTGCACCCGCACCTGGCGCACAGTCCCTGGGCCCAGACGGTAAAGGGGTGCAGCCAGCTGCCACGCGGCGGCACAGGCCCTGCAGGGCCCACGTCCTGGGGTCCAGCTCACCTCTTGTAGGCAGAGTGGTCGTTCTTCACGCTGCACTTCATGTTCTTCAGCTCGTCCAGCACGGCGAACATGTTGATGAACTTGCCCAGCGTGATGAGGTAGGCCTCCGACACGAAGTCCTTCCTCCGCTCGGCGTGGCACAGGCGCCTCACCTCGCCGCAGAAGCGCTCGATGGCGTTTCTCTGGGCAGGGGAGGGGCAGGCAGCAGCGCTGTGTGGGGTGTCGCCGCGTGTCCACACTGCCATTACCGCTGCTGAGCTCTCGGCCCCAGCGGCCCTGACGCTCCTTTAGAGCCTCGGGGAGAAGCCGGTCTGTAGAGCAGCCCCGGCCTTGGCCCGGCAGGCTCCCAGAGCGCGACACCTCAGGAGGGCCTGGGCAGCCCGGCAGCGCGAGGTGACAGCCAGCGGCGGGTGTTCTCTAAACTGAGGGGCGCGGGTCCCTGCGGGGAGCGGGGCAGGGGCGCCATCGCGGACAGGGTCGCTCGCGGGCGCTTCAGATGGGCAACCTTCAGAGGTACAAAGCGCGGGGGTCTCCTCGTGGCAACTCTTATCAACCAAAACTACGCTTAGTCCCTCTATCTTCCTCCTTCACCGCAGGAGAGCTGTACTAAAACTCTTTTAACGCTGCCAAGGGACCTCTGCACAGAGGCAGTGAGCCTCCCTGGCAGACACTCGCTGCCTGACCAGGTCCCAGGATGGCAGTCGCGCGGGGCTGAGAAAACTACGCAGGAGACTGACGACCGCAGGCGGGGCACAGAGCAGCTGTCCCCAAGGCCGCGAGCCCGGCCGGCGGGGAGGGAGGCTCGAGCCCCGCCGCGCCCACCCAGGCGGCTGCTCCCGGCGGCCTCAACAGAAACCACAAAGATTAGCTGGCTGATTTACCTGAAAGTACATAAAATTCATCAGTTTCGTGACCTCAGGCTCGAGGACCTCCACGGTTTTCTCATAAATTTCCACTCTGTTAGGCTGCTCATTGCATTTCACCTGAGACAAAGAAAGGAGGGCGAACAAGACAGGATGCGGTCCAGGCCCAGCCCAAAGCCTGCAGCGGAGGCCGGGGGCGGGAAGGGGCGGGGCCGGGAGGCTGGCTGTGGGCGTGGCCTAGGGCGAGACCCCAGGAGTTAGGGCAGGTGGGACGGGGCTGCCGGGTGGGCGCAGGCACCTGCGGGATGGCCCGCGAGCAGCTCCTCCAGGTGTACAGCATGACCGCGTACTCTTGGCCCTCCTCCAGCATCTCGTTCTGCAAAGCACAGGCAGTCGGCAGCGGCCGGGAAACATCACGGGGAGACGCCAGGGGCTGCAAGGCGGACTACCCTGCCTGGCCCCCGGGCCCTGCGGCCTGCACCCACAGACAGCTAACTGCTGAGAAGCGGGAGGCTCGGGAGGGGCTGCAACCCCGCCACAGCCTCCGCAGGGAGAGGAGACAGCGGCCGGAGCCAGACCGGCGGAGGCCCCGGGCACACAAGCCACCTGTCGAACGCTGCTTCCAGGTCACTCAGGCCCGAGCAGGGCCGGTGGAGGCTAACCCACAGCGCCGAAAATCCACGGCGGTGAGCTGGGCTCGAGGACTGTCACTAGATTTTAGAACTTCCCCGTTAGGTCTTGCTCTTTCCTTCATACTGTTTATGGTTTTAAGAGTCAGGGATTTAGCTCAGTGGTTCCGCCCCTGCCTTGCTAGCACAGTTAGATCCCCATAATCACACACCACAATGCTGGGCGTGGTGGCCAGGCCTGTAATCCAGCACTCCAGAGGCAGAAGCAGGAGGATTGCTGTGTGCTCAAGGCTCACCTGGGCTACGTGGTGAGCTTAGGGCCAGCCTGAACTACAAAGCAAGACCTTCTCTCTCAAAAAAAGTCACATCGTGTTCTTTTAAATGTCAGCAGCCTCTGGCAATGTTTCCAAGTTACTTTAAAGTAATCACAACCTCCTACTCTGAAACTTCACATCTACTACAATAAATACAATAAGTAAAAGTGGGAGAATTGTAGATGTTAATAAAATGGACTGCGCTGCCCTGAAAGATTATTTCTCTAGCACATTTTCACGATGCGTGACAAAGCTGGAGAATCCCTTAAACTACAATGGTAACGACAACACAGCTGACTCCCGTGAGATCCTGGAGCGGGCGCAGCAGAGCACGCACGCTTCCGGGAGGCGCCGCAGGGCGCAGGCAGACCTGTTTTCTTGGGCCAAAAATGTAGTCCTGACTTTTTAGAAAACGCTCGTATTCCTTTTACGTGAGAAACCAAACATAGTCACACGCTTTCTTTCTTTTCTTACTACACAAGTGGGCAAAACCTTGAGCAGTGCCCTCTGTGCCCGCTGTGCCCCCTCAGCCGCAAGGGCCCGGCAGCGTTACCATGCTGGAGTGGACAGTCGCCTGCTCAATGTATCGAGCGATGCCTGTGACAAACGCATTTCTGTCCTCGAAGTTAGTGTTGAAGTTTGGCTGAATGGGAGAGAAGCGCCGCCATGGTGAGATCAGAGCCACCCGCTGTTTGCCCCATGCCACCACCAGCAGTGCTTCCCCCGGGAGCCCACCTGGTAGAGCAGTGAGGACGGCGGGGGCTCGATGCAGGGCTGCTGGTCCGGCAGGGGCAGCTCCTCCAGGAGGTCCACATTGGACAGCGCATCCTCCAGCGTCACCTGGGCTGCCATCCTGGGCCGGGACAGAACACAAAGCCGCCCGCAGGCTTCCGGAGGCGGGGCCCAGGCTGCAGGCCCCTCCCCTTCTCCCAGGGGCCCAGGCAGCAGGCCCCTCCCCTTCTCCCAGGGGCCCTGGGTGTGACCGCTGTGATCACGGCCAGTCCTCCCGGCTGGACTGAAACCAGGCCACAGGGAGAGTCGGGCAGGGTGCAGGTCCAGCACAGGCAGCTCAACGAGAAGCAAGGGCCTGAGTGAACGCAACGGGAGAGACCTGGGAGGAGGTGAATTGTGACCGACGCGGCCAACTCCAGACTCCGAGCCCCACCGGAGCGGGGCATCCCACCCTGCCTTCATCCAGCACCGGAAGCTGTGAAGTGCTGAGTCCAGCTTCCAGACCCCTCTCCAAGCAGCGGAACTTCTCTGTTCTTTCTAAAACACGTGTCTGGCTACACTACTGGCTATTTCGTTGGACTAGCTCTTCGCTGTCCCAAGACAAGGACTCAAGAGCTAGCAGGACTCGGCTGCAGGGTGTCTCTCCTGGAGCAGGCGGCCGTGAGTGTCACAGTGCAGCAAACAGCCGCCGCTGCACCACCCCTCCTGTCCCTCACCCACTGCCCAGGGCCACCTGGATGGGCGCGCGGACAGTCCCAACCTGGCTGCGCTCAGGGTGGCCCGACAGGACCTCGGAAGCACAGCAGCGAGGGGGATCGGGGCACTGAATGTAGAGACCCTGTCTCAAAGAAAAAAAGTCCTGTGAGTTCTGAAATGAGCCTAACGAAGGCGGGGAGAGCACTCGGACGAACTGTAAATAATGTAAAAACACCAATTAAAAGACACTCAGAATGGACTAAAACCCCAACCCACCGGCTGTGACTGTCTGCACCCAAATCCCAACCATCGGGAGGCTGAGACAGGATGGGAATCTCAAGGCTACCCTGTGCAGCTTAGCAAGACCCTGCCTCAAAATAAAATACAGAAAGGGTTGAGGAGTGGACCTCAAAGCTAAAGATCCTGTAGGTTTAATCTCAGGTACTATGTATACATATAAAATAAAATTAAATCTAATTTTTTTTTTTTTTGAGACAGGGTCTTTCTTTGTAGTTAAAGCTGGCCCTGAGCTCAGCCTCAAACTTACAGCAATCTTCCTGCCTCTGCCTCCTACGTGCTGGGATTATAGGCGTGAGCCACCAGCCTGGCACTGTTGATTGCTGGTGGGCATTGTTGTATGTGGTTACCAGGGACAGGACCCAGGCCTCTGCAATTGCAAGACAGGTGTTGGAACCACTGAGCTAAATCTCCGGCCCAAATCTAAATTTTTAAAAAATTTTTAATATTTAAATCCCAACCCACATATGGCAGAAATTCATCTCAAGTAGAAGCAGGCAGATTGGAAAGATCAATAAACCAGGCAGGCATTTGTCAAAGGAAACTGGGAAGACCGCTGGCACCTAAGGAGCTCAGGGTTGAGGAACGCTGCCTAAGGACAGGGGTGGGCTCCCCTACGATGAGAACCCGATGCCAGCGACACAGGTAAAACCAGTGCCATCCAGAGAAGAAGCCGGCAAACTCACAGCCGCAGCTGGAGAACAGTCAGAGGACGCGTCTGGGCCCCGCCCTCGGGCGCAGGGGCAGCTCCGAGCTCGGCTCAGTCTGCACGTCTCCAACTTTAAACTGAAAGCCAGCAGCATCTTTAAGGGGGGAAGCTGGATGTTTCCCCTTCTATCATCACAGCTTCCAGTTCCACAAGCCAAGGAGCCCAGACAGCGGGGCCCGGAGCAGCCCCCACCCTGGCGGACTGCTGTCCAGCCGTGCCCAGCAGGTGCCTGGAAACTGATGGCGCCCTGGGGCACAGGGTACAGGGGCACAGAGGAGGCCAGTACCCTGTAGGTCCAGCTCTGAGACCCACTCTCACCCCCACCAAGAAATCAGAGAATCATCAGGCCAGGTGCCCGTCAGCCTTTCTGCTCAACTAGGGAGGACCCCCTCAACCCCCCCAGAGAGAGAGGAACACGACCCACCCTGGAGGAGAAAGAGGAAGGTGGGCAGGACTGCCACATACAGCCGTGACTCACAGGACTGACACGCACGTCACCCCAGGAAAACCCCAGACACTCCACCTACCCCACTGCAGGTCGGTTTCTGTCTTTGTATAAGAACAGCAGTACTGCCAGGCCAGGTGGTGACGCCTGTAATCCCGGGACTTGGGATGCTGGGCAGGAGGATGGCCGAACGTCTGAGGCCAGGCAGGGCTATACTCTTAAGTTTAAAGCCAGCCTGAACTATAACTATAACTATATAACCAGACCCTGTCTCAAAAAAACAAAAAATATAATAAAATTAAAACTTTAAGAATAAAAAATAGGGGACCAGGGATTTTTAGCTCAGTGGTTCCGGCATCTGCCTGGCAAGCAAAAGGTCCTGAGTTTGATCCCCAGTAACCACATATCACGCTGCTGGGTGCGATAGCTCATGCCTGTAATCTCAAAACTCAGCAGGCAGAGAGAGAAGATTGCTGTGAGATCGAGGCTGGCTTGGGCTACACAGTTAGTTTGGGGCCAGCCTGAACTACAAAGCGAGACCCTGTCTCCAAAAAAAAAAAAAAAGAAAAGAAAAGAAAAATGAATAGCAATAGTGATGTGGTCCTACAAACAGTGGAGTACTGCTCAGCCTTTAAAAGAGGAAAACACACATGCTACGCACGAGTCAGCCCTGCAGATACTGTAATGCTAAACCAGGCATAAAAAGGCAAATTCTGTGGTTTCTCTTTCTTCCCTTTCTTTTGGAAACAAAGTCGTGTTTTTAGGGCAAGCTATTGTCCAGGTTGCCCTAAAATTCTGGACTCAGGCGATCTTCCCGCGACAGCCTCCCAGCAGCTGTGAGAACGGCCCCGGGCAGCACTGGGAGCTGCAGTCAGTGGGGCGTTTCCGTGAGGGAGGAAGGAGAGGCACCGGGAGGGGCCGAGGGTGGCCGCAGTGTGAAGGGACTGAACGCCATGGAGCTGAACATCCAAACACTGTTACCACAGCGGGTTGGACGATGCACGTATCACACCACCCACCGTTCCAAGCCACACGCTAAGAAGAGGCAGGCCTACTGTGGATAACCCCGGCACCGTGCTACAGGCCTGGTCCCCAGCCTGTGGCACCATGGGGAGGCGGGGCACAGCCGGAACCGCGTGATGACCCCAGACAGGGCGTCGGACTTGACCTCTTCCTGTCTCCCTGCCTCCAGGCTGCTCCACCGCGCTACCCACCATGACTGCTGCCCTAAGCAGGTCCAAAGCCGTGAGCCGAGCGGCTATAAAAGACGCCTGTGAGACAGGGTCAGGACTAACCCTCCCTCCTGATATGGTGATGACTCAGGCGTTGTGTAACACAAGGGAGCCTCCGGCTGGCTGGCTGCACAGCCTCTACTTGAAATCAAACACCTACCACTATCGGTCTTTCCTGCCTTGACAGAGCTCATCGGACATGTCACCAAAGGTCTGAATTAAATAAATGACTGCTCCTGAGAACACAGGGAAAGCACTGTGTGTCCCGTAATCATGCAGGGCAGCAGTGAGAGCCTGCAGGACAAGGCTCCCGCGCCCTGGGAGGGCGCAGCGCGACACAGCACCCACACGCATGCTGATGCTCATGCACAGATCCCTCCTGCACCGCCAGCTGTGTAAAAGTACAGTGCATACAACTCGTCCTGCACACACTTGAAAATAACGAGCTAATGCTAGCATATGAGTTTGAGAGGTGGTTTTTATCACTATTTTGAAATGTACTTCCACTTACAAGATCAAAGTGGCCCCGGCTGTTGGTGCCCCTCAAGGTTATGGCGCCTGTCCCTGTGCAGACCCAGAGGCCACACCAGGGGCTCATCTCCCATCTAGACCTGGGGAGGCAGCACCGTCACCGAGCGGCAGGTGTCATTCTCAGAACCTGCTCCTGTCCGTAAGCGACACACCACTGCACTGACCCGCCGGGCACCGGCATAATAACAAATACCGAAGATGGCAGCTAACAGGATCTGAGCGAGGAAGGGCGCAGCCAGTCAGATCCTGCCCAGGCCCTGGAGCAGGGCCTTGGTCTTCTCAACTGGCTGCAACGGCCGCAGACATGTGGCTTCCCAGGCACAGGGGCACTTGCTCTGCAAAGCCCAAAGGTGCCAACGCAAGCCAGGAAGTGAAATCAACCCCACCAGCCAGGAAGAGGCCACAGGAGGTGGCATCAGCGGCCCCTGGGCTGGGGAGCACTTCTAAGGATGGGCGGGCGACAGCCAGGTCTCTTTGCAGGAGTCTTTGTATCTGTTAAGCAGCTCAACACTCAGGTGGCAAAGCGTGGTGAGGCCAGTCTGGGAAGTGCCAAACTGAAGGCGCTTGTCCTGGCTCGGGCACCTGCTCCTCACTGGGCGTGGCTGGCATGCGTGCTGAATGCCAACCTGTGAGCCAACACGGCCCTCTCAAGAGTAGTACTACCTTAGAAAGAGGGTGGCCCTATCATTTCCAAACTACTCTTCTCCAAAGTTTCAACTAGGATAATCAGGGAAAGATAAACTACGAGATGTTTCTGCTAACATGTGCAAAGGTGCATTGATTTTCTTCCTCCTCTACATGCAAAGAACAGCATTTCTCGGAAAAGCACTAACTTCCAATGTTTTCGTACAATCTGTTCACATATAAAAAATTGTGACGGAAGAAAAGTGTACTTGTGACTTGTTCCTACCTCTCCTGTATTTTGAACGGCCAAGCTCAGGACAGAGCTGTACAAAACAGGGGCACTGGCTGCTTCCTGGGACGGGTGCCATGACCAGCTGGGCTAACTGCTCACATTCACAAAGCAACATTTTCTAGCCCAGCTCTGCTACTGAATAAGCCCATTTTCATGCTCAAAAATTTCAAATTGCATTTTCAAAAACAGCAACTCAAATTCAGCTAGTTGGGACCGTCGTCATAACTAAGTGAACTTTGAAATGGAGGGTGCTGAGAACTTGGGGTCTCTGAGAGTCGATGTCTGCTCTCAACGTGGCCTCAGCCCTTCACCTCCATCTACAGCCCCCGCGGCTGGGGTCAGGGTCCCTGAGGAGGCGCCTGCCCCCCCCCCCGCCTGGACCCCTAGGCCACGCGCTTCTCCCGCCCTTCTGGTCTAATCCTTCTCGCTGAGCAGAACACAGTTCGATCTCTCTCTGATAATGTCCGCTGGCTCTCTGCCTACTGCCGTGTTCTCCAAACCACGTTCCAGTGGTCCCGGGTGCCCCCGAATGACGTCAGTGTGTGCTGGGCCAGCTCCCAAGGGTCTACATGAAGGAAGTACTCTGATGCTAAACTAAATCAATAAATATCCATGCAGGACAGGGAAGGAGTCTAGTCTGTGCCCTTTGCCCCGTCCCCACAAGGGACCCTGTCACGGTGAGGGCCCTGTGATGCCTGTAGTTCCCACTGCCCCAGGGAGTCCCCCAGGAAAAGGAAAATGCTAGCAGAGCCCGCAGTCCTCAGGCTGAACCTGCGCCTGACCGAGGCTGGCTGGGCGTCGTCCTGCGGGGGAGCAGGACCCAGCAGCCAGTGATGTAACTGCGTTTTCTCAGGGCTGGGTCATCAGCCAGAGGACGGACACACTCCCAAGGACGGAGAAGGACGGCCAGTTTGCCCTTCCATGAGGCTGGCTGTGCTCAGGGAAGAAGTGTCCCCAACGCGAGACAGTCAGGGGCTCTGCCCTCAGACACAGGCGCAGTCTGGAGGGGCCGAGGAGGTGGGCAGTCGGCAAAGCGGTCACTGTACCCCGCTGCAAGGGCAGGGCTCCCCAGCCACGTGTCCAGGGCCTGGCCGTGTCAGCCTCAGCAGCCCCCGTGAACAAAGCCAGGCGACCTGTCCCCCTCAGCCCCTGATCCTCGAGGTTCCTAACCGCTCCACGGCAGGGGCTGGGGGAGGGCAGGGCCTGGGTCTCCACTGGCACTGCGTGTCCTGCCAGGCACTGAGGGCACTGCAGCCCAAGTGCCCCTCCCACACCACCCTTCGGGTGCAGGATGCCAACCAGGCTAAGCGGCGATGGCTGGCACATCTGTGCTGCTTTGTCACCCAGGAAACACTCACCCCCCCAACCCGCCAGGTCCGCTGCAGTCCTTGGACGCCAGGGGCTCGGCCCCACCCAGGACGTGAGGGCTCAGCGGCGTCCAGCCTGAGGTCAAGTGGATGCCAGCGGCCACTTCACTCACCCCACATCCTGCCATCTCCACCGAAGATCTTGCCACTGGATGCAAGACACTGGCATCGACCTCGACATCCTCTCCCACACAGGAACATGGGGCCCCTGGCCGCCGTCCACATGCCACAGAAGCCTCACCTGAGCACACACTGGCAGCAAAGCTCTGCAGTGAGCTCCGGGCACATCCCAGGCCGTACATCCCAGGCAGGGTTTAGGTCACACTGCTGCCGTTAAGCCGCAGGTCGCCAGGCCCCTCCCACACATGCCAGGTACTTTCCTCAGTCCCCAGTGAGACCAGATGTACAGAATGGCAGGAACATTCACCAGCGTCACCTGACAAGGGTTTACTGTCCAGAAGGTAAAAGGGACTCAAACAACTCAAAAGAGAAAAGCAAACAGTGCAATTTAAAACCAGGTAAAGCGCGGATTTCTTCACAGAAGACGTACAAATGGCCAGGAGGTGATGAAACAATAAAACCGCCACTAATCCCGGGGACACAGACTAAAACCGCACCGAGTCTCACTCAGCAACCCGACGGGATCGACTGTGATCTAACAGAACAAATCATGCTGGCACGGACGGCAGAAGGGAGCCCTTCCGCACGGTGGGTGGGAGACACACTGTGCGGTCGCTATGGACACAGCGCGGAAGTTTCTCAAACGCTACAAACAGAGCGATTCCACTGGGGGGTTATCCAAAGGAGATACCCACGCGCGTCGGGGCGTCTGCACCACCCACAGCGTGGCTGCAGCAGGTCTTCCCACCTTGTCTCCTGAGCTCAAACACATCCCCACACAGCGGCCTGTGCCTCTTCCTGTGACGGGCCGGCGGGCTGTGCTCTGGGAGCCGTCCGATCATTCCCTCCACACTAGAGGTATTAAAGCCATCAGAATGTCGGAAGAATCGCTGCAAAACCTTTTCCAGGCCAAGCAATAGCTTTTTCATTTCAGTTAACCTTTCTCCTTGGATTACAGTTTTAAGTTAGCATTTTCCAGTGCTAAGGATGGAACCCAGGGCCTCTCGTGCAAGGTTTTAACTTTTTAACCATACTGAACGTCGCCTTTCCCTCTGGAATTTCCTCTTTCAATTCTAAATTTACCGATGGGGGGAACTCTGCCAGGCCAGACCCGGGAAGGAAGTGGCTTCTAATCATAGTCCCTGTCTCAGCAAAAGCCAAGGCCCCGCCCATGTGAGAACCAGCCCAATGGTTACCCTGGAGCATTAACTGAGAAGTGCCCTCACATCCACACACAGTTCCATGATCTGTCAGAAATTTCTCATTTTGGCAGTGCTGGGATGAACCCAGGTCCCCACCCATGCTGCGTACTTTTCTACCAAGAATTTACTTCACCTGACCTCAGATACGTAATAACTTCTGGGAGTCTGACGTGCTCTCTGATTACTGTAATGGTTATACATACCAGCATCAAAGCCCTGAAGCCCTCAGCCGGCACCGCCGGCACCACCCTGCTCTCTCCACTGAAAGCTGACGCACCACGCAGAGGTACCGCCATCTTGTCCCCATGCGGGCACACTCTACTCCTCTCCCTGGGAAAGGAACACAGCCCAATAAGCAGACTGTGACAGGCCAGGCCCTGGTGCACCCGTAAGGACCAGGACTCCCGCAGATGCAACAAGAACAACACTTCTGCCAGGTTAACAAACGCCCCTACCTCCAGGTTGTAAAGACAGCTGTTAATCTAACCTCGCAATCTGCTTCTGCTTACTTTGTGCCACCTTTGGGATTTACTGGCTTGTGGGTTCTGCCCTTAAAAACTGCTGGAAATCTTCTGTCTAGAATCAAGAGACTTGGGGGGCAGGGGTTAGCTAGTGTTTCCAGATCTGCCTCACAAGCGCGAGGTCCTGAGTTCAATCTCCAGCACTACATATCACAATGCCAGGCGTGTGGCTCATGTCTATAACCTCAGCAATTAGTACCACAAACCACAATGCCAGACATGATGGCTCGTACCTGCAATCCCAGGACTCAGGAGGCGGAGGCAGGAGGACTGCTGAGTTTGAGGCTTGCCTGGACTATTTAGCGAGTTTGGGGCTACTCTAAACTACAAAGGGAGACCCTATCTCAAAAAAAAAAATTAAGTCTCACCCATAACAATAAAAAAAAGAAATTAAGTCTTTATAAAGGAATACCATGAGACGTTCAGAGTAATTTTCTGCTTCTCTCCAGTCACAGGCACTCAGGAGGCCCCGGCCCAGTAAACAGTGCCCACCGAACGAAGGCAACAGTCTACACGGCCAGGCGCCGGACCAGCGCAGAGCCTGTGAACGGGGAGAGGCCTGCGCCGTGGTCCACATCCACCTCGATCTTAGCCATCTGCAAAGTTCTTCTGTCAACGACCAGAAGGTGGTAAGTGTCCAGTAGGTATACAAGTTACGCATCCTTTATCCAAAAGGCTTGGCCCTGGAGTGTTTTGGATTTTAGATATTTTCTCTCCTTCTTTGTTTTTGTTTGAGGCTGGCCTTGAACCCACAGCCATCCCCCCACCCCAGCCTCCCGAGCGCTGGGGCTAGAGATGTCCAATGGCCACGCCCAGTTTGGAGCACTTTCTATGGTTCTGGAATACGTCCATACACATAGGGAGAGATCTTGTGGATCAGACCCAAACTTAAACACGAATTCATCATGTTTCCTGTATACATACAGCCCCAGGTAACTTTACAGTGTTTCTAGGGTGCCTGTGTTGTTTGGTGGATGTAAGTTTGTTACTGGACACTGTTTCCCTTTGTAGTTCAGGCTGGCCCTGAATTCACTATGTAGCTCAGGCTGATCTTGAACTCTCCTGTCTCAGCCTCCTAGAGTTGGGGCATTACAGGGCTAAGCCACCTCCTACGTGTGCCTGTTTTAAAAGCAACCCTTCGCACCAAGTGGGGCAGGAAATGTTTTGCTTGTAGTATTATGTTGGCAGCCAAGAAGTTCTGGATTTTGAAGTGTTCTGGAGTTTAGATTTTCATACTACACAGGTTCACTCTGTGTGAGAAGTGTATCTTTATTCTTAGAAAACATACACTGCAGGTTTGGGATTTAGCTCAGTGGTTCCAAAGCATAAATCACAAGAACAAGGTCCCCAAGTTCGATCCCTGGTAACACATAACACACACACAAAAAAAAAAAAGAAAGAAAGAAAACATACATTGTGGTGGTTAGGGGGTAAAAATCCTCAAATAAATGGAGAAGAGATGTTTCTGTGTGTTTTTTAGCACTGGGCTAAGGGTCAACCCCAGGGTCTCCTTCCCGTACACAGGCCAGCGCTGCACCAGTGAGCCTCACGCACACCCCGTGCTGTTTGTTTTTGCATTGCTTGGTAAAATTGAAATTATTTCCCTGAGAAGCTTTGGTGACCATAGGAAAAGGAAGGAAGAGCGTTCAAAAGAGACTGGCAATTCCGCCTTGGGCTAGACCGTGGTCCAGTCACAGCTCCCCGCAAGGCCCATCAGTCCCCCTGCAGGTGAGACATAAGCCCTGCGGGTGCCCAGGACCCTGTGCTCACTCCCCGGGAGGGGCCGGCAGCTCTCCCGCGGCGCTGCACACGGGCCGTGCCCCCTGGTGGGGTCCACTGGGAAACGAACAGGGGGCACCTGCTCAGCGGCGCACACACCCACCAGGCTCGGAACCAACCCAGGCCGGAGAAGGGTCACCTGCTTACTTGCCCCACACCACACTGAGGGGACCTCTGGCAAGACATTCTCAAAAGGCCAAGCTTTTCCTTGGCACAATATGGAGTCCTCCTACTAGGCAGCCTGAGACCAGGCCAGAGCTGCAGCGGTGAGGCCCGTGCTGTGCCATGGTCGTCCAGATAAGAGAACCAACTGCACAATGGCAGACATAAATCCCATACGTGACCCTGTGTGCCAGACGCGGATGAGCAAGACATTCATATCAAAAGGCAGCGACTGACAAAGAGACAGTCTATAATCCAAAGACCCAAATGCGGTAAAACCAAAAAGGAGAAGAGCTGCACTATGAAAAGAGAAGCCAAGGGAGAGGCAGCGCCTGCTAACAACAGACAATGCGACGCTGGCGACATTACTGTCCAAGCTGGGCTGCTCTCTCAGAAGGCTGGAGAATGAAATTACAGAGAGAGGAAAGTGAAGACGCGCATTCAGTGGACACGTAAGAAGTGAGAAAGCTCTCAGAAGGGGACGCAGAAAGGCTGCTGGCATGGGCGCTCGTCCAGGCCCTTTCTCTCCAGTGGACCATCGTGCGCCTCTCCCATCGCGCGTGGGCAGGGACTGTCCCTGTTGCTACAACCTGCGGAGAACCACGCGGTGGCCGCCCTCCAACCACGCATTCTTTGACCCTCAGAAGTGCTGCTGGGCAGTCAGAGAAAAAAGTGAAAGACAGAGACTGCCTTGCAGCAGCCAGTTCTCCGTTTGCTTTTACATTCTGAGCTTAGTTATCTATATGGCTTGAGTCAGCGCTTAACCCTGCGTGTGCTATTCTTCTTAAGACTGACCAGCCAACTCCATCTTGGGCCCTGTCCCTTGCTTCTGCCTCTTTATGAGCTAAGTAGCTAAGCTCCCTCTTATAACAAGAGGGTAAAAGTCCACTGAAGATGGTGGAATAGAAACCAGCACCAGATCAGAGTCTCACTGGAACCTGGAATCAGACAGTGGGAAAATAGCGACCTGGGTGGAAGACACTCCAGGAATCAAGAAAGAACCACCAGAAAAGCTAAAAACCATAGAGAAACAGGAGGCAGTGTGGAGAGAAGAACAAGCCATCCGCAAGGCCAGGCACAGCTCCCAGGGAAAGGAACCCACACGGCACAGGTAAGCCAAGGGGCCTGGCACCCCAGTGACCAGAAGAACCCAGGGGTGCTAGCCCCAGGAAAGCGCACAGCTACGGTAACTGATCCAGATTACAGAGTGAGGCCGCAGCCCCAACCATCCACGCGACTCGGACCAGGAGCCACCGTGCGGGGGGCCGCAGCCCCAATGGCCCCATGCGACTCGGACCAGGAGCCACCGTGCGGGGGGCTGCAGCCCCAATGGCCCCATGCGACTCGGACCAGGAGCCACCGTGCGGGGGGCCGCAGCCCCAACCATCCATGCGACTCGGACCAGGAGCCACCGTGCGGGGGGGCTGCAGCCCAGAACAGCTCCTCTGGGGTCAGAGGTCACAGAACAACCACACCTAGGCATCCCTGGGGACACCTCACCACAGACAGCATCAGACAGCCATCAGGGACAGCATGGAGGGTGGAAGGCTGCTCTGGACAGGAGACACTTCAGCAGCCCTGGAGGCTCAGCGGCCAGGGGCACTGCCCTGGGCTGAGGAGCCAGGCCCACCAAATGCAGCAGGCCTGAGCCCAGCAGACAGCTTGGTGCCCTTGCTACTCCCTCTCAATCTCTGAGGTCTGCTTGTCTCCCCATCTGCCGATGCGGCCACGGACGCAGCTCCGCTGGGGCGTCTGGAGCCCACAGGCTGCAGAGGTTGGGAGAGCAGTGGCCGGGACTCCAGGCTTTGGACGAACACAGCCCAGGGCAGATAACACACCCTCCTCTGGCCCTTGGCGCTGGCCCAGCAGCGGAGACCAGCCAGCCCTGCTTGTGCTGCAGCTGGGGTTACAGCCTGAGCCACAACGACGGTCACAGCCCCCATTTCTATTACTACTTTATTATTATTACTTTTAACTTTTATTAATTTTAGACGCAATTCGCCCCATATTATTATTCCTGCTTTCTTTTCTACTGTGAATGGTGGTATAGTTGTTACTTTTAATTGTTTCACTGTTTGTCAACATCTGGTTTGTCTCTGAGGCCAAGTCCTCAAAAGAAGTCTGGACTCTAAAAAGACCCTCCTGTGAAAGTGGAAGCAAGCCGGGATCTGGTGCAAACGCACAGCTCCTGCCTGGCAAGCACAAGGTCCTGAGTTCAATCCCCAGTACCGACAAAAAGAAAATGGAAGAGCCCTTCATCCCAAAAGACACACAAATGTTCATACAGACAAAGAAGTTTGAAAAAACGAGGCAACATGACTTTTCCAGTTGTCCATCACTGTCAGGAACTAAGTACAAGATAATGAAGTTGGTGAAATGCCAAAGAATTCAAGGCTGATCTTTAAAAGGATTTTTTTTTTCAGAATTGAAAGAAAACACTTACCGAATCAAAATCAATACTTTCTTTTTAGTATGATCTTTTAAATGATTGATTTCAAGGAGGATACAAATAAATAGCTAAATGTCTTAAAGACGCTAATGAAGGCTAATGAAGGAGCAATTCAACAAAAGGAGAGATACTGAAGAACCAAACGGAAATCTTGGAAATCAGTCAAGAGCTTAGGGGAAAGATTCACCCACAGACAGGTTTTCAGAGAAAAGAATTTCAGGGGTAGGAGATAAGGCTGAAGAATTATCACATGCAGAAACTAGTAAAGGAATAAAAATAAATTATGAACAAAACATTTAGGAACTTTAGGACATGTTAAAAGATCAAAGTTACAAATCCCTAGTGTAGAAGAGGATACCACGGTTCAGACTAGTGGCACAGATAATTTATTCAATGAAATAATAGCAGAAAACTTCCCAGACCTTGGGAAACATATGGACATCCAAGTGCAGGAGGCACTCAGAACCTCCACGAGGCAACACCAGGAAAGAACTTGCCCACATTACAAGTAAGACGTCCAAGACACAGAACAAGGGAAAGATACTGCATGCTGCAGGGGAGAAACGCCCGGTCACACTCGGAGGCAGACCCTCCAGAGACGGCAGGCTGCTCGGGGGAGGACGAGAAGGGGATGTCGAGCCTGGAAAGAAAGTGACTGCCCAGGGAAGATGACCGCGGCCAGCAGAGCAATCATTCAAAGGGAAACGAAGACCTTCCAGATAAGCATCAGCCAAAGTTCATAACCATTACGCCCCGCACTGCGGAAGACACGTAAAGAAATCTCACACACACACACACACACACACACACACACACACAC